>JAANYP010003064.1:0-235103 GCA_020465985.1 Centrapalus pauciflorus
ATGTTCAAAAGCAGCTAGACTAAATTCAGGAACTGCTTGTTCAGTAGCAGCAGTCTCATTGTGAACCATTTTCCTTGTTTGTACAGGAGTACTTGGATCACCCAGTATTTGATTGAGAGGATGATACTTGTGAACTCTGAGTGTAGGCTCTCTTTCTGTCTGAAAAGAAGATCCAATATTTGTATCATCTCCATCAGGACCAGTGAATGGTTCTGCTTCTGGAACAGCTTGACTTGAATCTGGGACTGTTTCCCTTTGTGTTGGAGCTGTTCTCTCAGGACTTGGGAGTGGCACTTCAGTGTCTGGATTTGTATCATGTTGAGCATTCAGAATCCCTGGAGGGTCACATGACAGAATTGGTATAGTGATGTATTCATCCCAATTGGTTGAATCTGCAGCAGTTTGAAACTTTGTGCCAACAGCTTGAGAATTTGTATTGGCAGCTTGAGAATTTGTGTTGACAGCTTCAATCCTGTATGCATCAGCTTCTGCAGTATACTCAACAAAGCTCAGAGAATTTGTTAGTGAATCTAAATCAAACAACCAATCAGGACCAGTGCCTTTGACATTTGTAGTATTTTCATTAAATTCAACATTGGCACTTTCTTCAATGGTTTTAGACACACTGTTATATACTCTATAGGCTTTGCTTTGACTTGAGTATCCTACAAAAAATCCTTCTTCAGCCTTACTTTCAAACTTCCCTAAGTGAGTCTTAGTATGAAGAATAGTACATGGGCATCCAAAAGGCTTGAAGAAAGCTATTAGGGGACTTCTATTATGGAATAACTCATAAGGAGTTTTCCCTTTAGATTGAACAACCTGAACCCTATTCAGAACATAACAGGCTGTATTAACAGCTTCTGCCCAGAAATTCATTGGCAGCTTTGAATCAGCTAACATTGTTCTTGCAGCCTCAATTAATGTTCTGTTCTTTCTTTCAGCTACACCATTTTGCTGTGGTGTTGTTGGTGCACTATATTGTCTAGCAATACCTTTGGACTCACAAAAACTGTTTAGAATATGATTTTTAAATTCAGTTCCATTGTCTGATCTTATCACCTTAACTTTTGAGTTGGATTGGTTTTCTATCTTAAGAATAAATGACTTAACTAGCTCAGCAGTTTCATCTTTAGACCTAAGAAAGTAAACCCAAGTAAATCTGGTGAAATCATCAACAATAACTAAACAGTAAGCCCTTTTATTCAAACTCAAAACAGATGTTGGACCAAATAGATCCATATGAAGCAGCTGAAGAGCAGATGAGATTGAATTTACTTCTTTGGCCTTGTGTTGCTTGCCTTTAAGACATGCTACACAATGATCATCACATATGAACTCCTTTTGTGGTAAGCCTCTTACCAGATTCTTTTTGACTAAAACATTCATGGACTTGAAGTTCATGTGACACATCCTTCTATGCCAAAGGGCAGACTCATTGGATGATGCTTTGGATATCAAACAGCTTAAAGTATTTGATTTGGATAAAAGATCTGTGTCCAAACAGTAGACATTGTCCTTTCTTGGTGTTTTTAGTAAAACAAGATTTTCAGAAATTTTGAAATCTTTTGAAAGGACAATGCACTCAGAATCTGTAAACAAAACAATGTTTTGTTTGTCACAAATTTGAGAGACACTTCATAAATTATACTTAAGCTGTTGAACATACAAAACATCATGGAAAATCATGTTGCCTGCATTAACAGTACCTTTACCTGTAACCTTACCTCCGTTTGAGTTGCCTCCAAATGCAACGAATCCTCCATCAAAGCCTTTGAAATTTGACAAGCACTCAGAATTGTCTGTCATGTGCCTAGAGCATCCACTGTCCAAATGCCATCTTGTTTTATGAGGTGACCTGTGGTTGCCCTGCACAAATAAAAGCTTAGTCAGTAGTGGAGTAAACCCAAACCAAATTGGTTTTGGGTTGGCCTTGTGCATTGACATAACTAAATACTATTTTTGACTTCTTATATTTAGTGAGATCTACTGATGGAGTCTTTGGAGAGTATTTAGTGATTATATGAGGTATCCAGGTATTTTGATCATCTTTTCTTCTAACAGTCTCAGATGATTCATTAGCAGTTCCAAATTGATGCTTAGCAGTTTGATCTGTGTGTGTAGTGCTAACAGTTTCAGAATTTGCACTAACAGCTTCAGAATTTGCACTAACAGCCTCAGATTTTGACTTAGCAGTCTAATCTTTTGCATCAGCGGTTTGATCTGAAGATTTGTCCTTGACACACCATATTTGTTTAAAACTTAATTTAGGCTTTGCCAAAACTTGTTTTTGGTGTGTGGACTGTTTTTTATTAACTTTTGAAAGCCTGTGATCAACTGTTTTCTTTGGAACTGGTGTAGCAGAAGGTTTCACCTTTGAATTTTTTACATGAGTAGGACTTGATTTTTTATGATTCACAGTCTGTTTTGCAACAGCTGGTTTATAAAATCAATCCTTGGCCAAGTGATTCTTCCTTCCACAGTGAAAACACCTTTTGAATGTTTGAATTGGAGAACCAGATCTATTTGACAATTTCTGGTTCTTGTTCCTCTGATTTCCCCTTACCTGCTGTTGTTTGGGAAACTTTTGAACACCATGCTTTTGGCATGTGCAGATTGGAACATTTTTACCCCTTTTATTATTCTTTGAAGAAGATGCAGTGTTACAGTTAGAATGTACAGAAACTTGTGGAGCAGCATTGCATACACTCATCTTCTCTTTTCCTTTCTTACTGGGGGCTTGGATTTCTATAGGTGCACTCATTGTTTTGTAGTCTTTCTCACCTGTTATACACTCACAGTCTCTATTTTGAATCTGATCTTCTTTTGATTCAGGACTGCTATCAAGGATAGGATCTACAATAGTCATAGACTCATCTAGTGGTTCATTGACAAGTCTATCAGCAACTTCACTCATTGGATGAATGTATTTGTTGTTGTATGGAGGTGGAGTAGCCCTGTAGCCTATGACTTCTTTGGGATTAACCTGAGATTTTACCCTATCTTTAAATTGGACTTCCATTAGGTGTTCCAGCTTTGATTAGCTAATTTGAAGTTACCTAGATCTATATTGACAGATTCTAGTTTCTTATTAGCCTCTAACACCTTTTGTTCAGTCTCTTCTACCTTGTTTATTAAGGGATTCTATTTTCTTATTTAGCTCCTTTTTCTCCCACTCATGATATGTTCTATCATGTCCCATTTGAATCTCATTGTCCTTATAGTCATTGATCTGTTTTTCAAGATCTTCTATGGCTTGCATGTATTCATATCTCCTCTCTTCCATCTTAGCTAGAGTTTTGCACATGCTCTCATTATGGTCTCTGTACTTTTTAACCATATTTTTGCATGATTGAGAGCAGAGTTTAGAATTTACCTCAGATGGTAGTTCAGTGGAGGAGACATTTGATGTTTCTGCCATTAGAGCTTGGTTTTGAAACTCTTCCTCTGTCTGATCACTCCAGTCAAACACATTGTCTTCTTGGGAGACAAGTGCTGTTGATGATGATGTCTGATTAGGCTGTGGAGTCCTTGATGACTGTTGACCTTGAGACCTACATTCTCTGGCAAAGTGACCAAGCTTATGACATTTATAACACTCAACTTTTGACTTATCAAAGGCTGGTTTGCCTTCTGTATAGGCTTGAAAGTTGGTCCTGCCAGTTCTTTTAAGAAACCTTTTGGCTCTCATGGTCAGCATTGCATGTTGCCACTTCAAATCCATCTCTTCAAGATCATCTGGATGAATCTGTTCTAGATCTTCAGCATTTAGAGCAAACAGTCCATCATTGACAACAAAAGCCTCATAGTGAGCTTCAGTAGAGTTGCCATCACCACCTGAAAAGGAATCACTGCCATTAGATTTTTCAGATGACAGAAGAGCAGGATTATGATTATAAGAAAGAGATTTCTTTTTAGTATCAATCTCAGTCTCAAACACTCTCAGACTGTTGTACAGATTATCTAGTTCTATTTCATCAATAGTGTCTTTTGTTCTCCATTGTGCAGCATAAACTGTCCATTCTTCTCCAAGAGATCTGAGAAACTTTCTGTTAACCTCATTTTGATCCAGGCTGACTTTTGCACTTTCCAGTTCACTTATCAGTTTGTTGAACCTGTCAAAGATTTGAGTAAGGTTTTCATTCCTGCCACCAGAAAAGTTCTCATACTACTGTTTCAAAAGATCCTTTTGATTTCTCTTGGTACTGGCATTACCAGCAAATCTTTTCTCTAAAGCATTCCAAATAGAATGAACAGTATAAGACTTTTTGAACTGATGTTGATAAGCATTAGGAATGGCTATTTGTAAAAGTGTAAGAGCTTTCACTTCATTCATTCTAGCCTTTCTTTCAAGTTCAGTTTTTGGAGGAGTTTTAACTGGTTTTCCCTCATCATCAAGTTCTGGATCAACTACAGGAGGAAATTCAACAGCTTCCCATATGACATAATCAATGAATTGAATATGCTGTTGAATCCTGAGTTTCCACATCTCAAACTCAGTGGGCTTGAGCATAGGCACTTTCAATCCTTGCCCATCCACTGCTGCTATTTTCAAATTCCATTGCAAAAGATTAAAAAATTTAAAAGAAAGTTTTCGACTTTGAAAAAACAACGAACGACCTGTGGCTCTGATACCACTTGTCAGGATCTAAAACTAATTAACCAAGACTAACTGATTTGAATTTATCAAAGTATAAATCAATAATCTTGCTTTGAATCAAAGTTTAATTAAGAAGTTTGCGGAATAACACTTAATTATTTTAACAAAAGCTTTCTGAATTAATAGCAAATAAACAAAAGTAATAATCAAAAATTGCTTGTATTGCTGACTTCAATGATTACAATCACCTCTAATCTGTTTGATTAGACGAAGAACACAAATTGTTCTTAGGGTTTTACAACCTTAGAGGCTTATGAAAACTCAAACAAAAAGCAATTACAAACTTGAATATGCAGAAAACTCCTATACAATAGAAAGACCTATTCTATGTATTTATATTGCTTCTTGATTTGTTTCCTTGAAGGACTATGACTTCTCTGATAGTAGATATGCTGGAATCTTCGTGTAGATATCTTTTTCTGAATATCAGCACTTTCTGTTTATGAAACTGTTGAGCAGCTTGAATCACTTGACAGCTTGAACAGAGCAGCTTGAGTTGTTTTACTCTGGCAGCTTGATCTTTTACACTGGCAGCTCGAGATTCTTCAACTAACAGCTTGAACTTTGTATTTACATATAAATTCTACTAACAGTTTGAGAAGTCTAACTAACAGTTTGAACTTACTTAGACTATTTCCCAACAAATACCCTCCAGTGTGATTGGAGTTGTTTTGTTTTGAAGTTTGATGGTTTTGATAGGATACCATCATAGCCGATGGATTGGACTTCTTGGAGTGTTTGGGCGAGGGTTGGAATGGGGGCATAAGAGTATTTAGTGCTTGAGAAGTGTTCGGTTGGGAGGCGGAGAATGTGGTGAATGGCTTCATGGGTTAGGCGGATGGGTACGGGGTCTATTTTTTTAGTGAAAAGAGGGACTGCCTCATTGATGAACTTTAGATGGTACCAGAGTTGTTGGAGGTAGATGATTTGTACAGAGATGGCGGTGGTGAGGGAATAGAAGATTGGGTGGCCTTTGAGGATATCAAAAGTGATATCCTCGGCTTCGGAGCGGAGAATGGAGAGGTCCAATTGCTAGTTAAGTGGAGCAAACTCTGTGAATTGATCGGTGGAAAGAAGGGTTTCCTCTAGCAATTGTCAATTTTGATTAGGTATGGGAGGGTGGGGAATGGTTAGGGTGATCTAGGAATCCATGTTCCTGTAGAAAAACAACATAGTTAGTTAAGCAGACTTGAATAGAAACAATTCATTGAGATTAAGTCTGAGATAGGTGTGCGATGGAACTCGTCTATTCTGTTTAAACCATCGGGATTTTTATCAATAGAATGTAAGTCCTACTGAATGAAATCCAAAGTCGATTGTTGAAAGACCAATGTTAGAATAGACGTGTTCACTCAAACACTTATTTGAACTAAGACCAATGGTGCAAAAGGACATGGAAGTTTATTTTGTTTTTTGATTTATATAAAAAAATGAAATGCAATGAAAAATAGAAAAACAATGCTAAGTGTTGAAATTCGGTTGATGAACCAAATATCGGATGATGGGGACCAAGTTTCAGGTATGGTCCGAATTTCATGTAGGATCGAAACTCGGATGGGATGACGCAGGAAAAAGTAATACTTAAAGAAAAACTAAGTATGGAAAAATATGTGGTACCCGAGTTTCAGATGGATTCGAAATTCAGGTGTAGAAGCTTACATTAAACAGTTAGGTTAAAAATGAAGTGACAAAATTCAGAGTGGGTGTGTGGACCCGAATTTCGGGTGGCCCATGCCATACACTTAGGTTTACAAAATATATAAATGTCATCATTCGGAACCGGCCGAATTTCGGGTGATCCGAAATTCGGATGGGCCGAAGATGCTGTTTATATATTTTATAAGGCAAGGATGTCAAGCCATCAGAATTTCGGATGGATCCGAAATTAGGATGGGGTCCTATAATGAAAGATTAAAGTGAAAATTTTAACTAAGTGTGGACCATCCGAATTTCGGATGGATCCGAAATTTGACGGCCATGCGAATTTTGGATGGACACGAGATTATACTTAGAAAAATTATGCATTTATGATGTTCATGCACATGCATATGTGTACGGTTCCTAAAAATCATAAAAATGCATGAAAATGCAGTTCCTAAAACTAGAAATGATGTAGAACATTTTACTTAACTATACTAAGTTACAAAAGCTAGATTTAATAACCTAAAAATATAAAATCAAGATTAAAACCCTTTAAATTCTGGAAAATTAAAAAACCTTAAATGTAAGTTAAAATGCAAAATAAAGTAAGAAATTGGTTACCTGATGGTAGATGAGAAGGAAAATGCAAAAAGATTGGTGAAAAATGGTCGCAAAATGAGGTCGTGAGCTTAAAAATCGGTAACAATGGCGGTGTAAGTCGTCGATTATGATGAAGAAATGGTTGTTTAGTGGAGAAGGAAACAAATCCCGCGTATATATAGTCGGGTGGGTTGGGTCGTCAACATGACCCGCGCGCAATGTTTCCAATCGGTGGGCCAAGTACACAGAACAACAACATTGGGCCAGAAGTTGTTTTGACTATTTAAACTTAACTAAATAAATAAAAAATTGGCCCAACAAAAATCTTTTTAAATTTTCTTTTAAAAGTCTTAAGACACAAGTAACTAAGAATAAACTAAACAAATAATAAAAAAATCTTTTTAATTTTTAATTAAACTACTAAGTAAAAAATAAACAAAGACATACAATAAAAATCTTTTTAAATGTTCCAAATATATGGCAAATAAAAATAAGCAACAAAACTAATAATAAAAAATAAAATAGACAAAGTAAAATCTTTTGGTGTTTTTCAGAAAAAAATAAAGTAAACTACATATCCTGATTTACACTCCCTCAAATAAACAATTAACCGTTTAGATTGACCCCTAAAACCCTCTTACCCTTTGAAATTCAGACAAACCTGGATTTATTTAGCGTCCCACTCAACTTTGAACAATACACATTGCAATTTTCAAGATCATTAACATTAAAGAGATACATAATTAAAGAAACACTGAACACAATTTTGTGACACTACCTTTTAAATTTAAAAGTCAGATATTTTCTAAATAAAGGAATTTCAAACAATTACTTGTTTGAAGTAGAATTATTTTGAGAATATCTGAAATTTAAATAGAAGGTGGATTCAACATTCCGATTTGAGATACTAATAATTGAAAACGAGGTTCGTCTAAGGCCTTGGAGAAAATATCAGCATGTTGAAATTCTGTGCCTACAAAATATAATATAATTGTCCCTTTTTCTACATGATCTTAATGAAGTGACACCTGATGTCTATGTGTTCTGTTCGTGAGTGTTGCATGGGATTGCAAGATATGGCAACTGCACTTTTGGAATCACAGTATATCAGGATCTTAGTGAGAGAAAATCCATAATTACATAACTGTGTTCTCATCCACAGCACTTGAGAGCAACAGCTTGCAGCTGCTAAATACTCAGCATCGGTTGTGGATGTGGAGACACTGTTCTGCTATTTGGAAGACCAACTCACCGGTCTGTCACCCAAAAACTGAATCCCGCCTGAAGTGATTTTCCTGTCTACTCTACATCCTGCAAAATCAGCATCTGAAAAAGCGGTAAGATTGAATTTGGTTCCCTATGGATACCATAGACCAAGATCAGGTGTACCCTTAAGATAAAGAAATATGCGTTTTACCACAATTAGGTGTGATTCTTTATGTTCGGCCTGGAAGTTAGCACAAAGACATGTAAAGAACATTATATTTGGTCTACTGGTCGTAAGATAGAGTAAGGAACCAATCATCCCTCTATACGTTGTGTTATCGACACTTTTCCCAGTAGGAACAGTGTCTAACTTACAGTTTGAAGCCATGGGAGTTGTGATAGTCGTGCAAGAGTCTAACTTATACTTCTTGAGAATGTTAAGAGTATATTTCGACTGGTTCACAAATATCCCATCTTCAAGTTGTTTGACTTGTAATCCGAGGAAAAAATTCTATTCCCCCATCATATTCATCTCAAACCTGGACTCCATTAGGGATGAAAAATCCTTACAAAACCTATGGTAAATAGATCCAAATATAATGACATCTACATAAATTTGGACTAACATTATGTGCGGGCCTTCCTTTTTTGTGAACAGAGTTGTGTCCACCACACCTTTACTAAAACCAGCAGAAATAAGAAAATTAGAAAGATTGTCATACTATGCGCGAGGCGCTTGTTTTAAACCATAGAGGGCTTTATCTAGCACATAAACGTGGTCCGGTGTATGTGCATCAATAAAGCCTTGTGGTTGTTCAACAAACACCTCTTCGTTAATTTCACCGCTTAAGAAGGTTGTCCTGACGTCAATTTGGTACACCATGAAGTCCTTTTCTGCCGCATACGCCAAGAAGATTCTGATAGCTTCAATCCATGTAACTGGAGTGAAGGTCTCGTCATAATCAATGCCCTCTTGTTGTCGGTAGCCTTTGGCGACTAATCTCGCTTTGTTTCTTATCACAATGTCGTTTTCGTCTCGTTTGTTCTTAAAGATCCACTTGGTCCCGATTATGGCTCGGCCTTTTGGTTTTGGAACTAATCGCCATACTCTTAGCTGTTCGAACTGGTTGAGCTCTTCCTGGATTTCTATTATCCAGTCTGCGTCTTTTAAGGCTTCATCCCCACAAGTAGGCTCTATCATACTAAGGAATGACGCAAAGAGACATTCGTTAGCAGATGCCCTTCGAGTTTGGACCCCGATAGAAATATCACCAATGATCTGTTCAGTTGGGAGATTTCGGGTCCATTTCGTCTCGTGTGGTAGGGGTGAACATGATGGAATTTCAATGGTGAGGGTTGGGATGGATGAAGAGTTGTGATCGATGGTGTCGAGTGAAGTTACCACTACAAAAGATGAAACAGAAGGTGGTGTATGAACTGTTGAACCGGATGAGGATGAGTTAACTGCTAAAGATGAAACAAAAGAAGAATTAATACTACGAACAAAAATTTATACATAAAAAAGGATCAAATAAATTAACTAAATCAGAAGAAGAAAAAGAAGTAGATTTAGATGAGTCTCCAGGCATTGGTGTAATGTGTGGTCCTTATTGGTCAACTTCGGGAGCCAGTTCAGCCATTTCATCAAATCTAATATGCACACTCTCGTTGACTGTCTTGGTGTGAATGTTGAATGCGCGATATGCCTTTGAATTAGATGAATATCCAATAAAGATCGCTTCATCCACTTTTTCGTTGAACTTTCCGAGGTTGTCCTTGTCATTCAGCACATAGCACCTGCAACCAAACTGTAACATCTCAATTTTTTGATAGGTGCGTGGAATTATTTGATTGGTTGATCATAATATTATATTCGAGTTAGGCGAATTATGGAGTTATACGTGGAAGCGTCACGTGATAAGAGTTTGGGTTAACCGGGTTATTGGTTTAAGTTTTAACATGCAAAAGATTATAATATTGGTGATTATTAAGTAAATTAGGACCTGGTGATAAAAATTTGTATTTTATGATAGCGGGATCGGATTTTGGGTGTTGGACCGAGCTTAATCCAAAACGTATAAATATGGAAGCTTCTTGGGTGCTTGCTTCATAATTCCAATTTCCAAATTCAGAGAATTGAGTGTCTATGTGTGTATTTTGGCCTCCAGAAGCTGCTGCAAATGAAGATTGAGGTTCTGAGTTGTGATTGAAGCTTCAAAGTTGTCATCAACTTCCCTTCTTGTGATTTTTGGTAAGTTGAGCCTTAAATTCGTGAAACTTCATGATGTTAGTTGTTCAGAGGCTGTGAATTAAGTTATATGTGTGTGTTGAGTAAATTTGAGATGTTTTCTTGAGTAATTTCGGACTGGTTTTGAGGAGTGTGGATATTTCCCCTGGTCTGCAAGAAAACAGAGCTCACTGGTTTAGTTCGTCAGTGAGCGCGGTCGCGATCCCGTGATCTCTGGCCGCGATGCTCTTGGGATGGATCGTTGGCGGTTCGGGTTGGGCGCGGGTCGTGATGTGAGCGCGGCCATGATCGGGTCAGCGCGACCGCGATCGGGTGAGTGAGGTCGCGATGCGGCTAGGGTTAGGGTTTTGGGCTTTGTGTATCTCGTCTATGGGTTCTTGTGGTTGTGTGACTTATCTGGGGATCGTATTAAGTTTTGGGGTTGAGATTGTGATATTGAGTCATTGTGTTGTGATTTCAGGGCGAGTTGATAGGGTTGGGGACGGGCAAGGAACCGAGACTTAGTAGTGAGACTTCAGGGTAGGTGAGTTTGCATGTTTATCTGAGATACTTGTACGATTATTTTACTGATACCTGCATGATCTTTTACTGAGTTTTATGAGATATGATGAGTTTTACTACGAGCTTTTATTGAGATACTATCATGCATGTATTACGGAGCTATTGTGAACTTTGTTTTATGATATGAGATTTTAGACACTTGAGCTATCGAGTTACTAAACCGTACGGCTGGGCAGGAGGGGTCGCTCCCAATTCCCTTTTGAATCCTGACGACTGCTTTGTGCGGTCTAGGGATCTGGGTACGTGGATTCGTCCACACGAGTTGAGTACCTATCTGAGCTACCTTGTGGGATCTCATATGCTTGTTCAGTAGAGAACGCTGAACGTTTTACTATCGAGTTTACTTTTATAGGATTTTATAATCGTACACTAACACTTGCATTCTCACCAGCTTTAGCTAACATGTGTGTGTTATTGTGTGTATCTTAGGTGATTGGAGCGCTAGCAGGCCTGCTGGACCCAAGTAGGTTTACATCTGCTATCTGAGGAATTGTTAGCTACCTGTTTTTAGAGGTAGTTATATTTTGGGGACTGTTGTGTATACTTCGGATAGTTATGATATATCAGGGATCTCCGTGACGTGGATGTAATTATAGTTTTAAAATTATCGGGTTTCCACGTATGTGCTTTGAGAATAGTTAGGGACTTTTATATTTAATTGTTGATGATGTGTTATTTACATGGAAATTGGGATTAGTTCGAGGGTGTTACACAAACACTCGTAAGTACTTGATATAAGGAACTTTATTCAAAAAGAGTTGATAAGGAGTTTTATTGAAACGCTTATCAATAAGTGAGCGGTTTTGCGTGTAGCAGGCTGTGGACACGGCTTCAGCCCTCAAGAATGGAGGTAGTTTTGAGTAGTTCAGCATGGTTCGAGCAGCTTTCACCAGGGTACAAATACGTCTTTCGACGATACCATTCTGTTGAGGTGTTCGTGCGGCTGAGAAGTGATGGTGAATACCCTTGGATTGCAGGAAGCTTTCTACTACCGAGTTCTTGAATTTTGTGCCGTTGTCGGATCGGATTGACTGTACTGACAGCTGTTGTTGGCTTTCGACACTCTTGATAAAGTCGATGATCTCTTGAGCTGTCTCATCCTTGGATCGCAAGAATTTTACCCAGGTATATCATGAACAGTCATCAACGATAACCAACACGTACCGCTTCCGATTTATGCTTTACGTTCTCATAGGACCACATTAATCCATATGTAGTAACTCCAGAACTCTTTTTGATGATGGTTCGGGCATTCGCTTGTGAGATGATCTCTTCATCTTTCCTTTCTCACACGCTCCACACAAATGGTCCTTTTCATAACGAAGCTCTGGGAGACCCTTAACCAGTTGTTTCGATGCCAGCTTGTTCAAATTTTTGGAATTCAAGTGTGACAGCCTTCGATGTCATAACCAAGAGTCCTTTGACGAGGCTTTTGATAATAGAAAAATGCTATCCTTGACCATAAGCTTGGCAACATCTATAGTGTACAGGTTTGAGTTGCGGGAACCAGAGATTAAATTTCATTCCCATCACTTCTCTTAACACTATACTTAGCCCTAAATGTGACTTCTAGTCCTTTGTCACAGAGTTCTCCTATGCTAAATAGATTATGTGGTAACCCTTCAACATACTCAACATCCTTGATGACTAGATTATTTAGAACTAAATCCCCGTATCATTTAATCTGAGCATGGTTATCGTTTCCGAACGTAACTGTCCCACAATACTGTTCTACTATATTTGACAGCAACTCTTTCCTCCCAGTCATGTGCTTTGAGCAACCTGAATCCATGTACCAAATGGATTTTTCCTGAAAAGAAAATTTGTTACAATGAATTTTCTAGGGCATATGAAACAAATCCATGGTAAATTGACATGCAAACCGTGTTCTAAACCGAGTTGTTCAGAAAGCATCCATTCCACCACCACCACCACCTGCTCAATCATCAATTCCACCACCGATCACCCCATCACCTATTACATCCATTCCATCCACCTCATCCACATTCATTGACAATCAACGGTTTTCTGAGCTCAGAAGCAAGGTTGATTTCCAACAAGTCCGAATCTTCCAGCTTACCAAAGCCGTCGGCGAACTTCAGGCACACAATGCAAATATTGATAAATAAAATCTAGAGCTGAAGACATTCGTCGCCGACCAAGCTGCAGAGATCCGCACAATGAGGTCCCTTATTGAGCAGTTAATGAAAAACATAAAGGCTCAAGGGGAGACAAGTTGCACGGATGCTGAGGAGGTGAGAAGGGAAGATGACGAAGGCAATGATCCCGATGCACCTAAAGACAGTGAGCCAGTAGATTTTTCTGCTGCTCAACATGCCGAACTTCAGGGGGAGCCAAGTCAGACTGGAACTGAAGGTGGTGAGGCGAGTTCCTCAAAGGTCATGGAGAGCGAAACGAGCGAAATGATTGACGCTCTGATGAATATTGAGGAAGAGGTGTTAGATTTTGATTTGGAAGACGAGATTGATGAGCTGCAGGAAGGAGAGATTATTCCAGAAGACATTCCTGATTGGAAACCAGATGATGAGGTATTGGATGATGAGGAAGATGAAGCTAATGAAATTATTATTCAGGAAAATCCCATCACTGATACATATGTGATGGAAGAACAAAATGTAATTGACATAGAAGCTGTTAAAGCTGCTTTAAATGTTGAATCACAAGTTGAAGAGCCCGTCAGGGAGCTTACTGATAAAGAACAAAGAAAGTTATGGTTTAGGGCAGAAAAGAAGGCTATAGAATTGAAGGAAAAGATGGTTGTGCCTAGTGCTGGAAAGCTGTCCGGAAATATACTTAGCTGGTTCTTTGATCGAGAACTGCAGCTGTTCATCATCAAGAGAAAGGATGGACTTCAGTATCTAAGGAGAAGATTAAAAGATTTCAATTCACTTCCAAAGGTTGAGATAAAGGCATTGGCGTGGAAAGAGCTGGTTAATATCGGGGACGATCCCTATGCTGACATAATTGCCAAGATTATTAGAAGGGAAGGGAGGTCTAGAAAATTTGAAAGGCTCAACCCAAGAATTGGCAAAAGAGTTATGGACCATACAAGAATTGATCCTCTGACTGGTAGGTCATGGATGAAAATTCACTACAAACCAGTTAAATGTTTAAAGAAAGTGCCTCTGAAGCCAATGCCACAGAATGTGTTGGGCAATCTCAACTGGTGGTATGTTGAGAGCGAGACAGGTGAAGCTGTAATGGAAGACCTCGAAGAAAAGGTGATTCTTAGAGTGTATGATCCGTTGCACCTGGTTAATCTGTTCAAAGATGATCTTCAAGTGCTTCATGTTCACAAAATCTCGTGTGATGCGCATATGGAATCTGAAGCCAATTTGTGTTGAACAAGGTCTGTATTCTGGTAGGATTTTGAATAGACCTTAGTACTTAGTCAAAATGTAAATAGTTAGAAGCTATCGTCAAGGGGGAGTCTGTTGGTACCCCCTGTGTGACGATAGCAGCCTAAGTATAGTTAGCATTTTGTGTAAGTCAAGTTACGTAGTATTGAATATTGACTAGTGTTTGATATATGTGATTATGTGTGTTTGATATTTGTTGTTTGTATGTTTGAACTTGGTGTAACGTATTACAAGAAGTTCAAAGATATATTCAAACATAAGTTAAAACATATGTTCAAATAGAAGTTTGATAGTTGAAATTCGAATTTGATATAAATTCGAATTTATACTTAAGGTAGATTCGAGTTTGTCAAGTGGACAAATTCGAATGGGCCTTGGGCCTGATTCGAATTTGTCTTAAGACAAACTCGAATCTGTCAGTATACTTAAGGATTAACTCGAATAATTATGAGACTTTGCAGAATTTCAGAGTGTGATTAAGCAAAGGCGATCTCGAATTTGATAGTATTCAGAGAGTGTTCTTCGGAGAGAATCATTGTGTAGGTACGTTCGTAGTCGTTCGTATAACACCGTGGTAGTCTCCGTGTTCCCGTGAGTGTGATCTTACCGTCAAGCCGCTAACGAGGATTTTGCACTCGTTGGACGGTGTCGCGTCAAGATATATCCGTAGTTACAAGACCTTACATATTGCACTATAAATAAAAAAAAAGAACAGAATGAAATAAATATGTTTTGTGTCGTGCCTTCTAATTCATGAACTAATGCACACAATATATGTAATTGTAATTTTGGCCACATTTGAGTTCTTTGGGGTTTTGATTATGCTACGCTGAAGCTTGTAGAAGAAAATTTAGGTCTTCTTTTCCTTTGTTTTATTCTTGTCGTAAAAAAAAGTATGAGGATGAGGATCGAATGCAGGTACAAATTTTTTTTCCCGATTAGAAGCGGTTGTTAGGTTTAAAGTTTTAAATAATTACATTTGGTCCTATGCTTTTATAATAAGAAGTTTTAGAAAATTTATAAAAGACATGGTTTGTGATTATTTAGTGTACGTTAATATCTCTCTATTCTCTTAAAAGATGAAATAGATGACACTTGACATCTAACTAGAATGTCAATTGACATAATTTTTATATGACACGTGTATAATCTACAATTATAATATTAAAATATAATTGCATTAATTAAATTAATTTAGAAAAAAAAAAAACATCCCCTGTTATGTTGGATTTTTATTTTAATTTGAGTCTATAAGCCACGTTAACTTCTTATTTAAACTTCTTAACTTCTATAATTTTTACCTTTTTTGTTATTATTTATTTTTTTTAGTTATGTATTTTACCTTTAGTTAGATACTTTATATATTTTCAATAATCTCTTTAGCAATACAATATTGCTATTTCATTTTTATTTCTGAAATAATTTTTTAAATTTAAATAAAGTTTTAAAAAAACAAGTTATTTAATTATTTCGTATGGTACACTAGTAATATACTACTTTATTACTAAAGCACTATCTTCGGGAAATATATTTAAACTTCATTTATTTGTAAAATTGGGTTTTGAACCAAAATATCTATGTGTAATGCTTTTTGTCGTTAACTACGGTTGATAAACTTACGAAATAATCTTTTAAATATTTGTGAGTTTAAATCCGGTCATTTTTCATTAAAAAAACTTTTTATTCATTTATTCATATATAAATCATGATAATAACATATCGTAAAATTGCAATATATCTACTGTGTATTATTAATGGGAGGATAGCCATAAAAAATGTAAAGACATGAGGAATTTCCTACTAATCTAAAAACTACTGGATTGAGAAAATTCAGATTATTGAAATATTATGATATTGACTTAGGTTCTTGTTTAATGAAACCCTTTAGGATTTATGTAGAATTTTTAGTCAATTAATTGATGTAAAATGTCATTATGTGAACTATGATTGACGAAAATGTTTGACATAATTTGACCAAATAATACATACATGTGAGGATAACCACGTGACCACTATAAAGTAAATTATTCATGTAAGCGGTATTTGCTCCAAAGGCAGACTATCGTTTGACCAGATTAAATGTCGGTGTTTGATTTTTGTATTAAGAGTATCATTTATAATTAAGGTATCGTTTATGATGGTATATTGTATGATTTTTTGTTGAACTTTTAAATCGGTCTAGTATTTTATTCAATTAATTTGTATTAAATGTTACCAAAGTAATCTCTTTTATATATATATATATATATATATATATATATATATATATATATAAAATTAGTTGAGTTCTAAATACATTGATAACCGTACAAATTTATTTATGCGAATTGTGATTGGTCAACATGAATTGGCCAAATAATAATGGGCATACAATGATTAATATGTGACAATCATAAGGTTATATTCATGTGAAGAATAGTCAGCACAAGGAAGACTATTATTTTGACCGAATTTATTGTCAGTATTTTGTCATTGGACTGAGAGTACCACTTACAATTAATTTCTCTGTCCGAAGATTAGAAATTAATGGTGTTATAGGTATCTCATTAATTTCTTTATCTAAAAATCTTTTATGAGTTGATTATTCAGTATATTTGTTTTATTTTGTTATGTCTGGTTTCTTTTTGATTCTTCGATAATAAAAATTAAATAACATTGCAAAAAAATAAATTTCTTTAAAGAAAATATAATAAATGCTTGATTATACGAGGTTAAAAATATGTTGATAGTCTGTTTTGAAGTTGATTTAGTTTTTGTACCTAAATATACTTTGTTGAAAGATTTTGGGTATACTTACTATTCACGTAAGTATGATCATGTAAAGTTTTTAGGTCAATCTCCAATTAATGCTGAAAGATTTGTCTATGTGGGCGATGGCAATAAAGTTACAGTATAATAAAAAATCTAGAATTATTACCTCATATGTTTTTGAGATAAATGTCATTATTATTGCAAGTAATAGTGAGGGTTTTTTTTAGAGAACCAAGAGGCGGATATTGTTTCGAGTAAACTCAACATGAAAGGTTGTAACCTAAAAGATACACATATAGCCAAAAAGGATTTAAGTGCTCAAATAACTATCTTTTAAAGAAATAAGTTGCAAAAGATTTTTAGCAATTGATATGATATATATAAAGAACAAAATACAATATGTTCAGGTATAAAAGTCGAAAATATTAAGATCATTTGGTTTTCAGTCTTTGATCTTACGGGATGCTAAAATAGCATTTATTCTACATCTGGTTGCATCATGTATGACAGTGGGGTAAACTTATGAGATTCTGGTAATTAGATTCTTGTAGCTCTTACTAACATGAACGTAGAATTCATTGCTTATTACAAGACATTAAATAAAGAGTTATGACTGCGAAATTTTATCACGGTATTGCAAATATTGATTGCATTAAAACACCACTAAGGATCTTTATGGTAATAAATCAATAGTGTTTTATTCCAACAATAATAGAAACTTTACAAAGTTTCTAGTTGTTTAGAGTGAGTTCAGGATAACTATTTTCCACAGAATTATAAGAACAAAATGCATACTAGCAGACTCATTAAACAGAGATCTAACACCAACGGCCTTTCGTGATCTTGTTGCTCATATAGATGTTATTACGGACGTAGCCTTGTTTCAGTGGGAGTCTATATAAGATCATTCTTAATGTTTTATAGTGAAATGTTCTAGTTTTCTGCAGAATAAAGTTTATGCTTTTAATTCATTTCTGAGCTCACTTATGTGCAATGGTTGCATTGCAATAAGGATTGTGAATTGATCTCATTTAAGACTACAGTTGGACTAGTCGAAAATATGCAATCAAGTTTCATGCAATTTTCATGTAACTCACTTGATCTGTCATTGAATGTGTTAGTATGGTGATCATCGTAATCGGTCACCAGTATAGTATGATGAAAGCTGCAATTGTTCCATCGCTGATACATGCAATGAAACAGATTGACTACAGAAGTCTAAAAGATAAATTTACAAGCGCGCGCCTAAGAATATTTGTAATATAATTTGAAACATAATAAACCCAAGTGAGAGATTTTTAGAATTTCTATTTGGATGGGCTTATGTGTTGAAATTATTGGTTCTCTTTAATAGACTTATTATGTTATTAATTAATAAACTAATATTATTGGGCTTTAGGGTTTGATGGTAACCTTAATTCTCATTCTGTATATAGTAAGTGTCCCAAATACCCCAAAGCAACTCTAAGATCCCTAATCTCCATCTACCAGAGATCTGTTGTTTGGTATATATATCACTAAGACTTTGGGTGAGGAAGACTCTCATAATTATGATCGTTCGTCGTCAGGTTTCCGCATAACGAAGATGATATCAATAAATCCATGAATTATTTTACTATAGTTTATGTTAATGATTTTGCAATATGATTGATCCGTGTATATTCTTCAAAGTATATTTAACATAAATGTGTTGATTTACTTTGTAAACATGTTTACATCTTTACATGTCCTATTGTCTTGTATAAGGTGTATATATAAGTAAATGAATATGTGTCTTGTTTTTGCTTGGACCCATAATTTTCTTTTGAAGTGGTCTGATATTTCCAAACTTCACCGAACGTGTGAGACTGTGTGTTGATTTCACATATGAATCTTACGGGTGTTAACACATCACCATAAGGAGAATCGGTGTATTTGCATTTCATATTATTTTCTATTGTCGCGATTCTTATATATGTTTGTAAGCGAATGGAGGTGTTGATTCTATAAATCAAACCGTGCGAGTTATTCTACGTATTAATTTATTGTAAACAAATTTATCACTGTCATGTGTCACACATAGGCCATAGCCAAACCTCCGTCCTCTACTGTATATTTATAGTATGCATTTTAATCACACTACTACAAGAAATTACCTTTGACCCCGGTATATATTTATAATAGACTCCGCTTATAATATAAGGCCAAGTTGTACAGTACATTATGAAGGGATTTGATCGACCCAAGTTCCATTGTTAGAAACACGGCCTCTTGAGGCTGATAAAAACACCGGAGGATTCTACCACGGTTTTTTTAGGAAACAAAACAACATTCAACATTTTACATAAAATATTTAAATAGGTAAATTTCAATTTTCGTCTCTGTGGTCATATACAAATTATGGTTATGATCTTTTTCATGTAGAAATTACATATGGTTGGCTTTTTGTTATGTTTTTATTCTTTTGACCAGTCATTCTTTTAAAAAATGATCATATTGCCCTTTTAACTTTGTTTCAGTTTTGATCACTAACTAATTACTTTTTTTATATTATTTTAATTAATTTTATCCTATTACTATTTATTTGATATTTAGCCTTTCTCTTATTGTTACATTTTAACTAAAATATTAGTTTTTTAATATGTTGTCTTTTATTATTTATTTGATATGTTCTTTCGGTATTAATTATAAGAATAATTTAATTAAAATAATTTTATATATATAGATTTACCTAAAATAATTTTTAGACTTAACAAAATATAAAAATTTGACATATTATATGTATAAATTAAATTAATTTATTAAATTTTGCTATAACTTTGTATGTAGTTTTGTTATACTTAATGAATTAATACATTGAACTTTTCTAATTTATATGAATATTAGCTTCATGAAATAATTAAATTAGAGTGGGTTACATGTTAAATAATATATTCTTGAAGTTCAAATTACAGTGAACATATGATGTTTATACAAATAAAAAAAATACAATTAAAATATATAAATTAATAAATATATGTATAATTAGACAAAACTTGATCAAATATATAAGTATTTATATAAAGTAGAGACAAAATATAAATAAATTAAATGTATAAATAGTTAATAATTTTGTAAATGAAAAGTAATAAAATAAATAAATAAATTTTTAAAAACTAAATATATGAATAGTTCAATACATATTTAAAATTTATATGTAAGAAAAATAATAACAATAATTAACAACAATACAATAAATTGAATTTAGTCATGTACAAGTTATTTTCAATTACTACTACTTAGTCGTGTAATAATAATGTCAAATAAATAATGAAAATAAAACATATTAAATAATTTATTAAATTTTAATGGTAATAATAAAACAATATATATATTCAATAAATAATAAAAGAATAATAAATAAATAAAAAAGAAATATCAAAGAAAATATTTTGATTAGTGACCAAAAATAAAATAAAGTGAAAGGGTAAAATCATCATTTAAAAAAAAATTAGAGAATGGGATCGAAAATATAACAAAATGTCAACTATAATTACTGTAAATGTAATTTTATCGTTAAAAGGACGGTAACTACAATTTTATAAAAATGATAATTTATCCTAAATAAATTAGAATGAATTTTTTAAAAGTAGTGTCTTGTGGCATACAAAAGCCTAAATTGATGGTTGTCCTAAAGGCTCACCACATTCTAAGGTCCTAACCCTTAACAATCATGATATACCAAACTTGTAATAAAGTGAAAGTAATAGATAGATTAAATATATATATTTGTATTCCCTTGGTCTTGGAAACAAAACTCAAATATAGAATAATTTTGTTATGATTTGACTACAATACAATGTTTATTTGTAACTGTCGAATCATATATAATATTCTTTTAGATAACTAGCATTCGCATTTGTGTTTTCGTGTTTAATCGTCTGACAAATGATCATAAATAACAATTTTTATCACTTTTATCAGTAACATTATTTATTTTGTATCGTATATATTTTTGTGTTTTTTTTTTACCAATTATAACAATAATTTTTTTTATTTTTTTAATCAATGATAGCAGTCAGTGACCTGCAAACTGGTTTAGCAAGTCACCAACTTTTCTGTTATAAAACATAGCAATATATTTTTATACTTTTACCAATGACAGTTACATATCAAATTAAAACCAAAATTTATCTTTATCTTTTAAGTTTGTTTTCCAGGTTTTCGTAAACACCAAAATAAACTCAATTTAAGTTTCAAAATATGTTAGTGAAATTTTATATTAAACTTTTAGTTTTGAAAAATGTTTATATACTCCTCTTAAACTTAATAATATCATATATATCAACTTAAAAAAGATAACTTTATACCTATATAGCTCTTAAACTTCATAATATTATATATTTATATATATCCAACTTAATTTTAATATCATCATATATATCCTATTAAATTTTAAATAAATTACATATATCCAAATTATTAATCAAATCATTTTTATTACTTGTAAAACTAATGATAAATATTAGTTGTTAATAATGACCGATACGCCATTTTTTATTTTTCATTACCATTAGACATTAAAATATCTTATATCTTTAATTAATATTAACAACAAATTTCTCATTGATTAAATTAAGGGTTGAATGCATATTAAAATTTAACACTAACAATTCCTAATGAAAATTCATATATATATATATATATATATATATATATATATATATATATATATATATATATATATATATATATATATATATATATATATATATATATATATATATATATAGATTCAAGATCAATGGGGTACCGGGGAACCATTTATAGCCAATCATATATCACTAAAATTATTAAAATATAATATAAATTTGTTTAAAATTATTTCCCACATTAATTAATATTGGGGTTAAAAATGGTATTGAAAATTTTAAATTAGAATCAAAGATTTCGTGTATCCCATGAAAATCTCCATTTCAGTTAATATCATTCATTACACTTATACTGAACATGTGCAATGAAAACACGTCATAAACAACGATTGAACATGTTCAATACCGTCAATATTGGTTTATCACCAAAACGGTTAAAAGCTACTAAAAACACAATAAACTCTGATTGCACATGTTCAATTATGTGTATATGAAATTGAACCATCTCGAACGGTTTGATGAAAATAATAAATACATTTATTTGACACATCTGATTGAACATGTTCATTAAAACCCATTGTCGAAGTCGATTGAACATGTTCACTAAAACCTATCGTCGAATCTGATTGAACATGTTCACTAACACCTATTGTCAAAGCCGACTGAACATGTTCACTAAAACCCTTTGAAATTTATTAGAGATATTGTTATGGAAGTAAATCCCTATAATTAAGGAATTTATTAAATTATTAGTTGTCATCTATTAAATAAACCTAATTGACTATATTACCCTTTTTAAACTTATAACCAAACATGGGTGGACTCCGGTTCCCCAGTCTAACATGGTACCCCATTGATCCCGACCCTATATCTATATATATATATATATCTATATATATATATATATATATATATATATATATATATATATATATATATATATATATATATATATATATATATATATATATATATATATATATATGGTTCGAGAGAGTACCACCCAAATGCAGCGCACCAGAAGGTACCACCTTTAAAAAAACTTTTTTAAATTTTTTTTTTCATAAACATGTTTTAATTAACATTATGAAGATCGTATGTAAATTTCACATACATTCACATCTCCTAGCTCCTAAAAAATGATGTGAACACACACTTACATAATTTTGAAGACATGTGAACATGCATTTATGTGATGTGTGTTTTCATGCACTTAAAGTGTTCGGATTTGCGTCAAATTCACATATGATCTGTGTAATGTTAATTAGAACATGTTCATGAAAAAAAATTTCAAAAAAATTACTTTTAAGGGTGGTACCTTCTGGTGCGCTGCATTAGAGGTGGTACTCACTTGAACCTAAATCTATATATATATATATATATATATATATATATATATATATATATATATATATATATATATATATATATATATATATATATATATCCTACACTAATTGTCTCTGTCTCAGTAACACATATGCATACCATCTTCTGCAAATTTGCAATGTTATTAACCTAAATCTTTATTTAACATTTATAAAAAGTGATTACTAGGGACATGCAGCAAGCGTTGGGATCATTGCAAAACCTTAATTTAGCGTAGAATCATAGAATAATCTAAACCATTGGATTATAATATAACACTAGGGATAAGATGATAATTATGCAATTAACATTGAATTAATAGTAGCCTACCAAGTTCGACTGCACATTTTGACCATTTTTGACTCTTTTAATATCGAACGGACATGCAGTGTTGTATATATGATATATTGTATCACTTCGACGTTGAATGTGTCATATAAACTGTAATTCGACATTGAATGATCTCTATATAATATATTGAATGGACGTCTAGGTAAAAAAAATTTTTACGAAAAATAAATACGTAAAATCTTTTCGAAAAAAATATATCATTACTGTTTTCATTAAATCAACCAACTTTTAACTACTAATTTTGAACATTATTTTGGTTCTGTTAATTTTGAATGTACATGCAGTGTTGTATCGACGTTGTATATACGACATCAAGTGTTCATTCGACATTGAATGATATCGGCCATGCTACATTGCATCGTGGTCTGAGTAATTTTTTTTACGAAAAATAAACACGTAAAATTTTTTCTAAAAAAATATATCATTACTGTTCTCATTAAATCAACCAACTTTTGACTATTTATTTTTACCATTATTTTGGTTCTATTAATTTTGAATGTACATGCAGTGTTGCATCGACGTTGTATATACGACATCAAGTGTTCATTCGACATTGAATGATATCGGCCATGCTACATTGCATCGTGGTCTGTGTAATTTTTTTTACGAAAAATAAACACGTAAAATTTTTTCTAAAAAAATATATCATTACTGTTCTCATTAAATCAACCAACTTTTGACTATTAATTTTGACCATTATTTTGGTTCTGTTAATTTTGAATGTACATGCAGTGTTGCATCGCCGTTGAATACACGATATCAAATGTTCATTCGACATTGAATGATATCCCATCTTACATTGCATCGTGGTCTGAGTAATTTTTTTTTACGAAAAATAAACACGTAAAATTATTTCGAAAAAAATATATCATGACCGGTCTCATTTTAAAGAGTATAAAATTCTCGTTTTTATGGTATAATTTTTTTGATTTAACAATTAATCATATTAATGTTATTTTAATTTAAAAAAAAATGATATTTATTTTACTAATGCCAATCTTTTTGCTATTTCCAATCTATTCCTTTTTTACCCAGAATTAAAAAATCACCAATGCCAATCTTTTTTTCACTAATTCCAAACTTTATGGTTTTAATCAAGACCATTAGATTAATCTAATCTATGGACGATATTGGTTCTACGGTTCTACACTAAATTTAGGTTGGGCAATGATCTCATCTCCAGGCAGCAATGCTCAAATTAAGGATAACAAGCAAATGTAGTAATAACTAGTAAATGAGAACCATTCCAATTTTCAAAAAAATTTCAATCTAAATGGGTTATAATTTTTTTAATTTGAAAAACTAATAATCGAAATGGGTTGCAATAATTTTTATCTGATAAAACTGCAAACAAAAATGATTCATAGTTTTTTTTTTGTTAAAAATCTAAAAAAATGAATGGACTGTAAATTTTTTTCATTCAGAAAAACTAAAAACCCGAATGGTTTGTAGTGGTTTTTGTTTGGAAAAATTAAAAAATCGAATTATTCGTAGCCCTTTTTTGTTTTGAAAAATTAAAAACCCTAATGGGTCGGAATAGTTCGAAAATTGGTTGTAGATTTTCATCAAATATAGTTTCAATAGACATTTGTTAGCTAAAACCGGTGAACAACAACGTGATAATAAAAAAACATCTGAGAACTTAAAATGAGTTAATTTTGGTGTTTATGGAATCACGAATAAAACTTAAATGAAGATTATATGGATTCTCATTTAATACGATTTTGTTATTGATAAAAGTATGAAAAGATGTTGCTATTTTTTATAACTAGAAAAGTTGTTGGTGACCTGCTAACCAGTTTGTAGGTCACCAGTTGCTATTATAGATAAAATATGTATTATATATTGTAACATCCCAATTGTGGGAAAGGTACGTGGAATTATTTAATTGGATTGATTATAATATTATTATTGAGTTGGATTAATTATTGAGTTATAAGTGGAACCGTCACGTGATAAGATTTTGGGGCTAACCGGGTTATGGGATTAAGTTTTTATAAAAGATTATAATCTTAGTGATTATCAATTGATTTGGGACCCGGTGTTATAGAGTTGTGTTTTAAGATACCAGGATCGGATATTGGGTGTCGGACCGGGTTATAACCACACGTATATATATTTTGAGCTCCTTGCTTAGTTGCTTCCTTTCACCCAAATCAAATTGTGAAAAGTGTGTGTGTGTGTCGAGTTGTAGTAGCAAACAACAACAACATTGAGGTCTGAGAAATTAGGATATAAGCTCCAAGTGCCAACCAAGTTGATTCCTATCTTGCAAGTAAGTTTTGAGCCTCCAAGTTTTGAAATTCATGTTGTTAATTGTTTATGAGATTATGAATTAAGCATATGTGCGTCTCTGAGTAAATTCCAAGTCTGTTACTCAAGCTATAGTGAGCTGGGTTGAATTGGGGATTGAAATCCATTGGTTATGCAAGAAACAGAGCATCAATACCGTTGTTCGTCCGTGAGTGCGGCCGCGATGTTCTTAAGACGAGCCCGGGCCGCATTGCCCTGAGCGCGATGGGTTGTGGGCGGTTCGGGTCGGGCGTGGACGCGTTGATAAGCGCGGCCGAGATCAAGAAGCGCGACCACAATCGCAATGGTCGGCGCGACCGCTACTCTATGAGCGCGACCGCGATCCCGCTAGGGTTAGGATTAGGGTTTTGGGCTTTGTGAGTCTTGTGTTTGGGTATCCGAACTAGTGTGTGTTTCTTGGGAATTGTGTATAGAGTAATTGAGTTGTGATTGTGATATAGAGTTTTCATATTGTGATTCCGGCTAGGGTTAAGATTAGGGTTTTGGGCTTTGTGCTTCTTGTGTTTGGGTATCCGGGCTTGTGTGTGTTTCTTTTGAATTGTGTATAGAGTTATTGAGTTGTAATTGTGATATAGAGCTATTATATTGTGATTCCAGGGTCTCGATTTGATAGGGTTGGGAACGGGCAGGGAACCGAGACTTGAGTAGTGAGTTTCTAGGTTTAGGTGAGTTTGCATGTTTTTCTGAGATACTTGAACGATTATTATTTAATACTTGCATGATCTTTTACTAAGTTTTCTTACGAGATATTATGAGTTTTGTTATGAGTTTTTTATCGAGATATTGTCATGCATGTATTACTGTGCTTTATTGAGAACTGTGTTTTATTATATGAGATTTAGGACACACGAGCTATCGAGTTACTAAATCGCTGGGCAAGGGTCGGGTAGCTCTCGATTCCCTTTTGAGCTCCTAACGACCGCTTTGTGCGGTCTAGGGATTTGGGTACGTGGATTCGTCCACACGGGTTGAGTACCAATTCTGAGCTACCTTGTGGGATCTCATATACCTTGTTCAGTAGAGAACGTTGAACGTTTTATTACCGAGTTACTTTCTTTAACTGAGTTTTATGATCGTACATTAAACACTTGTATTCTCACCAGCTTTAGCTGACCTGTGTTTATATGTATGTATCTCAGGTGACCAGAGATCTAGTAGGCCTGCTAGACCCAAGTAGGTTTACATCACTTGTTCGAGGAATTGTTAACTATCCTTTGTAGAGGTAGTTATATTTTGGGTAATGTGTAATTATATACTTAGGATATCGTGTATGTTAACTCAGGGATTTCCATGACTTAATTATGTAAATTGAAGTTTTAAATTATCGGGGTTTTCACGTGTGTATATTGGGAATAGCTAGGGAGTATTATATTATATTTCCATTGACGTGTTATTAATGTGACATTGCGGATTAGTTCGAGGGTGTTACAAATTTGGTATCAGAGCCTAGGTTTAAGAGATTAAGTATCTAGTGGATGCTTAAGCTTAAAACACGAAGTCCAGATCCTTGGATTGTAATCCGAAGTAGATCTCCTAGGTAACAAATGAGTAGTGTATAGAGTTGTGTAGAGTTAATATGTGTTATTATCTTTATTGTGCAGTTTATTATGGACTATAAGGGCAGCGGGCCTTAGGGAGATGACTTTAGGGGTGATGAGTTTGTGCGTAGGTCGAATCTTTATTCTGTGATACGTCAGTTATTCGATGAGCGCTTTCCAGCGCAAGATGCGGGTCGGGGTCAGGGTGTATTGCCTCCGCCAGAGGGTGGGCAGAGTTCTGGGGCTGGTACTTCATCTAGCCAGCCGATGCGAGGGTCCTTTAAGGACTTCATGACGGGTCATCCTTCTAAGTTCTCCGAGGGAGTAGGCGCCTCGAAGGCACTTGATTGGCTGCGAGAGATTGAGGCGGAATTTCGTATTGCGTATGTGGATCATGCTGATAGAGTGAGTTACGCTTCCTACCTGCTGAAAGGAGGGGCGTTGCGATGGTGGAGTTCTGTGGTGAGTGCTTGAGGGATTGATGAGGCTTGTTAGATTACTTGGGAGGAGTTTAGGACAGAGTTTGAGTTGCAATATTTCCCGCAGAATACAAGACGTGAGTTAGAGCATGAGTTCATTCATCTGCAGCAAGGATCTATGTCAGTACAGGAATATATCGATGTCTTCAACGACTGAGCTCAGTTTGCGCCACATCAGGTGGATACAGAGGATCAGAAGGTCAACATATTTATTGAGGGGCTGAGATCAGATATCTGGGAGTTTGTGGGAATGTTTCATGACCCCACTTTCTTGTCTGATGTGGAGTATGCGTGGCGCAGGGAGAGAGAGGTCGAGAGGCAGAGGGAGCAGTCAGCTCCTCAGAGGCAGTGAGTTGAGCAGCTGAGTCAGGGATCAGGGTCTTCGCGGTTTTATTGAGATAGCCGACAGGGCGGCTATTCTGAGTAGAGGGGACAGAGTTCAGGGGTCCGACGGGATCAGGGTCGGGAGGAGAGGAAATCTGGGTTTGGACAGAGTCAGGGTCAGGGCTAGAGGCAGCAGGAGTAGAGGTAGCAGGGTCAGAGCCAGGGCAGCGTAGGTAGAGGTTCCAGGGATTCAGAAAGCAGGGTTGGGAGCTCGGCAGTGGTCGAGAGAGATTGCCAGTGGTGTCATCTGTTAATTCAATATCAACAACACAATAGGAATTAAAAAATTAAGAACAACAATCAGATCACAAATGACCGAATGATTTAGATTGAGATCACAGAGAAATACTACACTGTGAATACGATTTCTTGCACAAAATTTAATGCCCTTGACCTATCCGTACTGATTGTGCAATTTTTGTACAACGATACCATCTATTTCTGTTTATACAAAATACAACTATTGAAAATTAAAATAAGCCCCCCTGAACTATTACAAACATATACCAAAATATAAAACCCAACATTCTCCCCCTTTTATGAACTGTAATCCATCTTCAGTCTTTTGAGCCAAGCTTCATTTCAAATCTTCTTATGCTCCTTCGGATTTTCAATCTTTGCTCAATTTCTGACACGAAGTCAACAATTAATCTCCTTACAGACAGAATCATGCCACCACCTTTCAAACGTCTCATAACATCATGATCAAGAATCCCTTTCAATGCTGTCATAACTTTTTGAAGAGTACCATCTGAATATTTGTTCAGTTTGATCATTCGCATGACTTTCTTCTCTTGATTCTTATGTTTGTAGACGACAATTGGATGTTTGTCAAGAATGACTTGATATTCTTTGTACTTCTCTATGTCCTTGATCTTTTAGTTAGGCGCAGTGACATTGATCCTACACATGCCTCTTTCAACACCAATTTGCAAATCTTGGATTGACACTAACACCAATTTGGTGTGCATGAAATGAAAGATAGCTTTAAGAGAGAATTCACAATTTTCTTCTCTTTTATTTCTGCACAACTCATCAAATAAATCTTCATTGTCTACCAAACGAACCTTGAATAGATCTGCTTCACTGAACTGGTACGTCTTCTCATCAGCTCTAGTCACCGTGAATATTCGATAAAAAAATTGACAAAGCGGTCTTTGTCAATTCTTTTGAGTTCAATAATCCTCTGATCTATTCTCACATCTTTCAAAGGTTGAGATTGGTTCCGAAGAAAATAAGCATAATTGACTAAGTTTGGCATGTTGGGCTCTATGACTCTGAAGTTCTTCAAAAACGAGACCGGAGTATACTTTTTACAAAAAATCTTCTTTTCTAAATGATCTTCCAAAAATGGAAGTCAATTCCGCTTCTTAATGAAATCTGCATTTCGCTTGCCTGACAACTTAAGCTTCTTGACCTTCTTATTTTGACTAACCTCTTCATCATTAAGTAGACTCAGCATGTCACTGATTTTCTTTTGTACTACTTCTTGTACAGCAAACCTCAGATGACGTTGTCTATCTGATTCATCTTCCAAGATGTATCTTTTAAAGAATTTATCCATTAAATCTACTTCAGTCAATCCTTGAAGTGTTTCTGGCACCACCCCACTTACAGAAAACGGATCTTCTTCTTTAACAGTTACAGTCACCACCGGCTTTTCAACCGTTGGTGTTGGTATATCATCTTTCAAAATTTCCTCAACTAGTTCCTCTTCATCAACAATCTTATCTGCTCTCATAGAGATCTCAGAAAACTAAAACATTTCAGGCTCAGACACATCAATCTCCTTTTCAACTCCTTTTATTCTAAATACCTCTTCTTCTTCATCCTTGTTAGATTCATCATATTCTTCAAAATTTTAAACACCAGATTGCACACTCAAAGGAATTAGCACATCTTCATAAAGAATCAATCCCATCTCACTTTGTGTAACATCCTCGGATTTTAAATTATTGTAATTGCGGTTTATTAGTTTAAAATTGTAATTTAAGTTGGATTGTATTTTGATTAATTACAAAAGTTGGTTGTTTTATTTAGAAATTGATGATTTAAATTTATTAAGATAATATAAATATTATTAAGTGGTTGAGATGATAAAATAAAGATTTAATCTTTATATAATGGAAATTAAGAAATTGGTTGTTATTTTGAGGATTAAGAAATATTAAGTTTAGAACTACAATTATTTAAGTATAATGATAATAAAGGAAGTTGGGGGTTTAAATTGTCAAAAGATGATAATAGTGAATAAAAAGACTTTTGTCTTTTCATTTTTCACAAACACCCATTTCAAGTGTCTGCTCTCTTCTTCTCTCTAAAAACCATACGGTTCCTTCATTCTCCAAATCAAGAAAACAACGAGGACATCAAATTGGAGGCTGAAACTTCAGATTTGAGTTGTTTAGGAGAAGCTATAAACATTACAAAAATCAATTTAAGGTAAATATCTCTCAAATTTGCAAATTTACGAGTTTATAGTTCGGTTTTGGATGAAAACCGAATCTGAAACTTTCGGATTCAAATGTTGATGCATGTTAGATCTTATTGTGGGTTTATGTAAATCAAGTGTTGTGAGAGTTATATACAAAATTTCAGGTTCTAGTTTAGATTAAATCTTAAGATTTTGGGAAAATTTATACAAGTTCTGAATGTTTTCGTGGGTTCTGTGTGAATATTTTGATAATACCGAAACTATAAGGTGAATACCGAAACCTTATAGGTTTCGGTATGTGTGTGTGAGATGTGTACCGAAACCCCACCTATAAGAATACTGAAACTCATGAAGCATAGTGAAACCTTTTTTGAAAGTACCGAAACTAGTTGGGTGTACCGAAACCATGAAGGTTTCGGTACCACTACCGAAACTAATACCCAGTACCCAAACTATATATATACATGCATATACCGAGACCTGGGAGGAACAGAAACTATTGTACTGAAACTCTAGCATGTACCGAAACCATGTGAAGGTACCGAAACTATTATAGTTTCGGTAGTATACCGAAACCACACACACCTATTGAAACTTTTTCATGTATACAGAAACCATATGTTTTCCAGATACAATAAATATAGACACACACACACACACACACACACACACACACACACACATATATATATATATATATATATATATATATATATATATATATATATATATATATATATATATATATATATATATATATATATATATATATATATAAAGGAATATATATATATATATAAAGGAATATATATATATACACCAATTCGGTTGGGTTTTAATTGTGAAAATGAATAGAAACGGTCGGACATTCTATAATTCAGACATATTATGGTATTATTAAGGGGATTGATTGTGACCAATGAGATCATTCAGAAAGTAGATTAAATATGAGTTCCGGGTGTCGGTTCTGAAATGTTGTAATGCTTATGAATGTACAAATTGATGCCAATTTGTTAAAGAACACGTAATAATGATATGTTTATCATATGGAAATGTAACAGGTCCCTTGTGGTGTTATTTAACCCACAGTGGGGTACTTGGGGAGTCCGGTTGAAAGCCCGAAGAGAAATAAAATTGCTTAAAGTTTAATAACGCACCCACTGTGAGTACAGTAGATTTCGCATGTTTATATTTGTTTTATGTTAAGCTTTGCCTGCTGAGACCTGTTGTTTCATGATTTGTTTGGAACTCTACTAACTTGCGTAGATTTAGATGCACATTCTTACTTGTTGCATGTCCGTTCGATTGTTGTGCATCTAGTGATGGACCGGTGGGTCGCATCAATTACTCTGATGTTGCTGCGCTATATGACGCTGGAGCTGATCCCTCCAGGTCCGGTAGGCAGTATGTCATCCCCGATCGTACGTTGTCTCAGATGGTATGTTTAATGCCGAGCTTTGGGCTCGAAGGGGCTGCGGCTCTGGTCCGTACTTTGTGTACGAAGAGGGTATCCGATGTTGGTCATCTGTGTTACCCTTGGGCTTCATAAAAATTTATAAAATGCGTAATCTGTGTATTCACTAAGCATTCGCTTATCCCTTAGTTGTTGATGTTTTTACAGGAAAAGGAAAGTGTGCAGCCGGACCGTCTAGCTAGGTCATTTGATCAAGTGATTGAAGGTTATCTACTAATCAGAGTGGTAATTGAATAATGGGGTTGTTTTTATATTATGTATTCGGGATGATTGTAATGTTACAGAGTATGTAGATTTAGAATTGGAACCGTGTAGCACCGTAGGGTGTTTGAATCAGTTGTAATATTTGTTTATGTATTTTATTGCTTCCGCATTTAAAATACAGCTTTCAGATCATTATGTTATTGCATGTTTATGATTAATCCTGGGAGTATTGTAAATGGTGGTTGTTGTGGCAAGGGTGTCACACGAGATGGTATCAGAGCAGTAGATTGAGATTCAAGTGTCCGTGAGGTCTTGATCTCAAACATTAGGTAATGATATGTAGTGTTTAAGTAATGATCTGAACTAAGATAGGTTACGATCTAGTAATCATAGGGATTGACTATCATACGGGACAAATGAGTGGTGTCTTTAAACTGATGACATGTTACTAAACAAGTTATATGTTTATATTTTTCAGAACATGTCTGGAGGAATGACACCTGAAGAAGCCAGAGAGATGATGCTAGCCATGATGGCTGAGTAGAACAAAATGATACAAGATCAGTTTCGGGCTCGAGATGAGGCCGATGCTAAGAGAAGAGAGGATAAGAGAAAGAACAAGGAGAAGGAAGGGGGTAACAACGAGGAACGAGATGACAACATTGGGTCGTCTAACAAGCCCAAAGGTTGTCGTTTCAAGGACTTCAAAGGAAATGGGGCAGTGGAGTTTAATGGACTAGGAGATGCTGTTACCGGACTTGAATGGATAACAGCAACTGAACGAACATTCCGAATCAGCGATTGTGCTGAGAAGGACATGGTTCGTTATGCTACTGCTATGTTCACCAATGATGCAATCATGTGGTGGAACGCAATGGTGAATGCGTTGACACTGGATAAGGTTTCTGTTATGACTTGGGCTGAGTTCAAGGACCTATTCACTCAGCAGTACTGTCCGGTTGATGAGCGCCGGAGGTTGGAAGCAAAGTTTATGGCGCTGGTACAGGGGACTAAGACGGTGTCCCAATATGCTGTGGAGTTCACGAGGCTGAGTCTGTTCGCGCCTCATCAGGTGGACACTGAAGAAAGAAAAGTGACCAGATTCGAGGCTGGTCTGGATATTGAGATAAGAAGGGTTATGAGCAACGTCCGCTACGCTACATTTGCTGGCTTACTTGAGGCTGCCAGAAATGTAAAACAGATTTTAATTATGTCAGGATATTCAATTGGGTCCGCTTCTGCTTCCACCAACCCAACACAGCCGTCACCGCCGAAGCGCCAACGGGAGGGAGGACACTCGGGATCTTCCCGGTCTTCACAATACTCATCAAAGCAGTCCTTTCGCCGACCGTCTGGTTCTTCTGATCGTGGACGTGCTCGTGCATACTCTATCAACACCGAGCCACAATACTGCAACAAGTGTCACCTGGAACATTTTGGCAAGTGCACTAACGGACGTGCTTGCCTTTGCTATGGGGAACTGGGACATTTTCAGAATGATTGCCCAAGGAAGGGTGATGCTTGCTATAAGTGTGGGGTGTGGGGTCACAATAGTAGGAATTGTAGAAAGAATGCTCCAGCAGCTGCCGCCCCATCAACAACACGATCGTCTGGAGGTTCGAGTGGTGGTTCAGTTAACCGCCGGGGTCAGTCACAGAGGGCACCGGCTCGTGCTTTTCAGATAACGGCAGAGGAGGCTAAGGAAAACCCGGAGGTGGTTACGGGTACGTTTATAGTAAACTCTTTACCTGCACGAGTTCTTTTCGATTCGGGTGCCAACCGGTCTTTTGTGTCTACTGCTTTTGCTCAACTAATGTCGATGCCACTATCTATGTTATCTGCCGTACTTGACATAGAAACTGCTAGCAATACTTTAGTAAAAGTAGATCATGTATACCGTAACTGCACGCTAGTGATTGAAGATGTAGTCTTCAATCTGGATCTAATACCGATAGAATTCAGTGAATTTGATGTGATAATCGGGATGGATTGGTTGATAGAGAATGAAGTCCATATAGTATGTAAGAAGCGGATGATAAAAATAACTACTCCGGAGGGGCGTGTGATCTGTATTTACGGGGATAGGAGAAGTGGGGATCTGTGCTTATTGACTATTGCAAAAGCCCGAAAGCTTGTTGCAAAGGGATGTGACGCCTACTTAGCATATGTTATTGATGCTAAGGCTGAAAAGAAGACGTTGGCCGATGTGCCTGTTGTATCACAGTTCCCGGATGTGTTTCCGGAAGACTTGTCTGGCGTGCCGCCTGAGAGACAAGTTGAGTTTCGAATCGATCTGATCCCTGGAGCTGCACCAGTAGCTCGTTCACCATATCGCCTTGCCCCAACCGAGATGAAAGAGATGATGACACAACTCCAGGAGTTGTTGGACAAGGGCTTCATTCGGCCGAGTTCATCGCCGTGGGGAGCTCCGGTATTGTTTGTTAAAAAGAAGGACAGCACGATGAGGATGTGCATAGATTATCGGGAACTGAATAAGTTGACTATTAAGAACAAGTATCCGTTGCCGAGGATAGACGATTTGTTCGATCAAATACATGGGGCGAGCGTATTTTCTAAGATTGATTTGAGGTCTGGGTACCATCAATTGAAGGTACGAGAAGAGGATGTGCCGAAGACAGCTTTCAGAACTCGGTATGGGCATTACGAGTTTCTTATGATGCCATTCGGATTAACTAACGCCCCAACTGTCTTTATGGATCTAATGAACCGAGTTTGCAGACCAATGTTAGATAAGTCATTGATTGTGTTCATTGACGATATTTTGGTGTATTCTAAGACTGAAGCTGAGCATGCTGAACATTTGAGGGAGCTGTTGGAATTGTTAAGAAAGGAAAAGTTGTATGCCAAGTTCTCAAAATGTGAGTTTTGGCTGCAACAGATTCAATTTTTGGGACACGTGATTTCAGGGGCTGGGATTTCTGTCGATCCAGCCAAAGTTGAAGCGATAAAGAATTGGGAACCGTCGCAATCAGCTACAGAAATCAGGAGTTTTCTGGGATTGGCGGGATATTATAGGAGGTTTATAAAAGACTTCTCAAAGATTGCAGTTCCGTTGACGACATTAATGAAGAAGAATGCACCATTTGTTTGGGAAACCATACAGCAAGAAGCATTTGAGATCCTGAAGAAAACACTAAGTGAAGCGCCGATACATGCTCTACCGGAGGGCAATGAGGATTTTGTGGTATATACCGATGCTTCAAGGTTGGGATTAGGCGCTGTACTGATGCAGCGAGGAAAAGTTATAGCATACGCCTCGAGACAGCTTAAGCAGCATGAAAAGAATTACTCAACTCATGATCTTGAGCTGACAGCTGTCACCTTTGCACTGAAATTGTGGAGACACTATCTGTATGGAACTAAGTGTCAGTTATATACAGATCATAAGAGTTTGAAGTACATCTTCAGCCAGAAAGAACTTAATATGAGGCAGAGACGTTCGATGGAGCTTATAAAGGATTATGATTGTGAAATCCTTTATCATCCCAGAAAAGCTAACGTAGTGGCCGATGCTTTGAGTCGCAAAGCATATGCAAAGGATTGCTGCTATATGATGACGTCCACTATGCTAAGTTCCACGATCATTGATGATGTCAAAGCTGCTCAGGTGGAATCTTTGAAAGAAGAGAATGTTGGTGCTGAGGATATTAGAGTACAAATTAAGAGTATGGAAACAAGCGAGACAGGACTGAAAGGGATTTACGGAAGGATCTGGGTGCCAAAGTTTGGGGGAATGTGAAAGGTAATCATTGAAGAAGCACATCAGTCTAAGTTTTCTGTACATCCTGGAAGTACGAAGATGTACAATGAACTTAAAGCAGATTTCTGGTGGCCGGGATTGAAGAAGGATATTGGCCAATACGTGGAGCGATGCAGGACTTGTCGGCTTGTAAAAGCCGAACACCAGCAACCATACGGCAGTTTGCAACCGCTTCCCATTCCGGAATGGAAATGGGAACACATCATGATGGACTTTGTTACTAAGTTGCCGAAGACTAGGCGTCAACATGATGCAGTGTGGGTAATAGTTGATAGATTAACTAAGTCGGCTCATTTTATACCGATTAGAGAAAATTACTCACTTGAGAGATTGGCTCAGATTTACATGGATGAAATTGTTTCTAGACATGGAGTGCCGAAGTCTATAGTGTCGGACCGGGACAGCCGGTTTACTTCAAATTTCTGGTCGGCACTACAAGCAGGGTTGGGAACGAGAATTACTATGAGTACGGCCTATCGTCCGCAAACCGATGGCCAGAGTGAACGAACAATCCTCACTTTGGAGGATATGATGAGATCATGTGTACTGGATCTCGGTGGCAATTGGGATGATCATTTGCCACTAATAGAGTTCTCGTACAATAACAGCTACCACGCGACAATTAAGAAGGCACCTTTTGAGGCACTGTATGGGAGGAGGTGTAGGACTCTTACTTGTTGGTGGGAAACTGGAGAAACGCCGATTGCTGGGCCGGCATTGTTGCAGGAGACAAACGAGAAAATACAACTGATTAGACAGAATATGAAAGCGGCACATGATCGCTAGAAAAGTTATTCTGACAGAAGGCACAAACCTATTAGCTTTGAAATGAATGATTGGGTTTACTTGAAAGTATCACCTATGAGAGGTGTTACTCGTTTTGTGAAAAGAGGCACGTTGGCTCCAAGATTTGTTGGGCCATTCAAAGTAGTAGAAAAAGTTGGGAATCAATCATATCGCCTGGAATTGCCTGAAGAAATGTCAGGCATACACCCGATATTTCATGTTGATAATCTCAGGAAATCATTCACTACTGAAAATGAGGACTGGGCAGCTCATACTCAGTTGCAAGTCGATGAAAGGCTCCGATACGTGGAAGAGCCGGAATGTGTATTGGATACCAAAATGAAAAAGCTAAGGAGCAAAGAGATCGAAATGGTGCTGGTACGTTGGAAGCATCACAAAGGAGCAAATCACACTTGGGAGACGAAGGCGGAAATGTTAAGGAAATATCCGCAACTGTTTGAGGCCAAATAACTTCGAGGACGAAGTTTGAGCGTGGTGGAGCCCATGCTGTAACATCCTCGGATTTTAAATTATTGTAATTGTGGTTTATTAGTTTAAAATTGTAATTTAAGTTGGATTGTATTTTGATTAATTACAAAAGTTGGTTGTTTTATTTAGAAATTGATGATTTAAATTTATTAAGATAATATAAATATTATTAAGGGGTTGAGATGATAAAATAAAGATTTAATCTTTATATAATGGAAATTAAGAAATTGGTTGTTATTTTGAGGATTAAGAAATATTAAGTTTAGAACTACAATTATTTAAGTATAATGATAATAAAGGAAGTTGGGGGTTTAAATTGTCAAAAGATGATAATAGTGAATAAAAAGACTTTTGTCTTTTCATTTTTCACAAACACCCATTTCAAGTGTCTGCTCTCTTCTTCTCTCTAAAAACCATACGGTTCCTTCATTCTCCAAATCAAGAAAACAACGAAGACATCAAATTGGAGGCTGAAACTTCAGATTTGAGTTGTTTAGGAGAAGCTATAAACATTACAAAAATCAATTAAGGTAAATATCTCTCAAATTTGCAAATTTACGAGTTTATAGTTCGGTTTTGGATGAAAACCGAATCTGAAACTTTCGGATTCAAATGTTGATGCATGTTAGATATTATTGTGGGTTTATGTAAATCAAGTGTTGTGAGAGTTATATACAAAATTTCAGGTTCTAGTTTAAATTAAATCTTAAGATTTTGGGAAAATTTATACAAGTTCTGAATGTTTTCGTGGGTTCTGTGTGAATATTTTGATAATATCGAAACTATAAGGTGAATACCGAAACCTTATAGGTTTCGGTATGTGTGTGTGAGATGTGTACCGAAACCCCACCTATAAGAATACTGAAACTCATGAAGCATAGTGAAACCTTTTTTTGAAAGTACCGAAACTAGTTGGGTGTACCGAAACCATGAAGGTTTCGGTACCACTACCGAAACTAATACCCAGTACCGAAACTATATATATACATGCATATACCGAGACTTGGGAGGAACAGAAACTATTGTACTGAAACTCTAGCATGTACCGAAACCATGTGAAGGTACCGAAACTATTATAGTTTCGGTAGTATACCGAAACCACACACACCTATTGAAACTTTTTCATGTATACAGAAACCATATGTTTTCCAGATACAATAAATATAGACACACACACACACACACACACACACAGATATATATATATATATATATATATATATATATATATATATATATATATATATATATATATATATATATATATATATATATATATATATAAAGGAATATATATATATATATATACATCATTCGGTTGGGTTTTAATTGTGAAAATAAATAGAAACGGTCGGACATTCTATAATTCGGACATATTATGGTATTATTAAGATGATTAATTGAGACCAATGAGACCATTCAGAAAGTGGATTAAATATGAGTTTCGGGTGTTGGTTCCGAATGTTGTAATACTTATGATTGTACAAATTGATGCCAATTTGTTAAAGAACATGTAATAATGATATGTTTATCATATGGAAATGTAACAGGTCCCTTGTGGTGTTATTTAACCCACAGTGGGGTACTTGGGGAGTCCGGTTGAAAGCCCGAAGAGAAATAAAATTGCTTAAAGTTAAATAACGCACCCACTGTGAGTACAGTAGATTTCGCATGTTTATATTTGTTTTATGTTAAGCTTTGCCTGCTGAGACCTGTTGTTTCATGATTTGTTCGGAACTCTACTAACTTGCGTATATTTAGATGCACATTCTTACTTGTTGCATGTCCGTTCGATTGTTGTGCATCTAGTGATGGACCGGTGGGTCGCATCAATTACTCTGATGTTACTGCGCTATATGACGCTGGAGCTGATCCCTCCAGGTCCGGTAGGCAGTATGTCATTCCCGATCGTACGTTGTCTCAGATGGTATGTTTAATGCCGAGCTTTGGGCTCGAAGGGGCTGCGGCTCTGGTCCGTACTTTGTGTACGAAGAGGGTATCCGATGTTGGTCATCTGTGTTACCCTTGGGCTTCATAAAAATTTATAAAATGCGTAATCTGTGTATCACTAAGCATTCGCTTATCCCTTAGTTGTTGATGTTTTTACAGGAAAAGGAAAGTCTGCAGCCGGACCGTCTAGCTAGGTCATTTGATCAAGTGATTGAAGGTTATCTGCTAATCAGAGTGGTAATTGAATAATGGGTTGTTTTTATATTATGTATTCGGGATGATTGTAATGTTACAGAGTATGTAGATTTAGAATTGGAACCGTGTAGCACCATAGGGTGTTTGAATCAGTTGTAATATTTGTTTATGTATTTTATTGCTTCCGCATTTAAAATACAGCTTTCAGATCATTATGTTATTGCATGTTTATGATTAATCCTGGGAGTATTGTAAATGGTGGTTGTTGTGGAAAGGGTGTCACACTTTGAGCATCAACTGGATTATCTTTTGAACCTCCTACCTCTCCTGAACCTCCTTCTTCAGTATCTTTCGCCTCAAAAACTACAAGCTGCAAATCTGACTCACCAAGCTTTCTCCTCTTCACCCCTTCATGAGGAGCATCATCAGAGTCATCATGGTCCTCATGTCTTTCTGTTAGATCCTGAATCTTGGGATTTGCAAGTTTGTTCAAGGATGGAGAACTTTTTAGATAATGAACCAAGAGCACTGACGACTGTATTCTCCAATCCTGTCATCATTTCATTCATTACATCGAACGACTCCACACAATAGTCTCGTAACTTATTGTTTGAAATCTGTTTTTCCTCTTCTTCAACTTCTGCAGTAGCTATGCCTTTCAATGATCGTTGAATATTAAGTATTTGGGTGCTCATTTGTGCAGTTACTCCAGAAATTGCCTCATTAAGTCTATTCTCAGTGACAAAGGGTAACAAGCTAACTCCTAGGTCACTTAGACTTCCAGTTGTCACCACAGTTGAACTTGTAAAAAGTACATCTGCGTGGCCTACGTTCAGAGTTAGCAGTGACGTGTCTCTGGTAGGACTTCCAACTACTTCATGTGATGGAGCAACAAATACTTCCGACACAATAGTTATTGCAACAGGGACACGAGGGCAGATGTGTAATGGTTTTAATATCCATAGGATCCGAATGATCCCAGGATAGATCATGTGCATAATCCCCGTAATGAATTGAAACATCTCCTTTTTGAGAAGGAGATGAGTGGCTGGTGGGGTGTGCAGTCACCAGTGGGGTACTGGCTGCTTCAATGTCAACTCTCAAGGGAGAGCTGACAGCAGATGTGGCTACCCTGCTGTTTGTGGTTTGTGACTCCCTCACACTCAATCTCACCACCTCATCAACTTCTATAACAGGTATACACTCAGATTGAGATTGTTCAATTCTTGCCATAGCAACATCAACATCATCACCATTATCATCATCATCATCATCATCATCATCACCCTCATTTCCCCCTTCTTGAATATGAGATAATGTTCTTTCAAAATCAGATTCTGCCTCACCTCCCCTCACAACTCCTTCAGCCTCCTCTCTCAACTCAAGGTTACCCTATACATCAACCCCTTGTTGATGTGCCTCCTCACCTATAACTCCAGGGACAGGATTCCTTAGTTATTAAGGTTCCACAGGAGCATGGTCTATACGATACAACCTCACAGATCTGCATTCTCATCAGCATACTTCAAAAGCATCTGGACTTGGCATAGTATTTGCATTTGGATCATCTTGAACTCTATGCAAACTCATCATTACGTAAATTGAGCATTTTTGTGAAGTGTGTCCTCTTCGAGATCTTTTCGTTGGCCCTTAGGATACCTCTGATTGGAATCTGAATAAATTGTCGAAGAGGCACAAACTTTCTCACACGATTTGTGGTCTTTGCAAGCACCACCTCTTTTAGATCTTCCCAGATGCACTGAGCAAAGTCGTAATGCTTGTTGTATGCTACTCCATGGAATAATCTCAGACAATGTAGACTTCCTCAGTCAATTCTGATGTGTTTGGAGGTCATACATCTATTCAGAATTCCGAATAGAGTATATCATTCATCATTTAGTCCATTCCAGTGAAACAGTGAACTCTTCGTTAGTCGCTTTGTGTATCCCATACTGATAATGTCTCGACATAATTGTTCATCTGATACAAAGTCTTCGAAATCCGCCAAGTCAAGGAAATTAACAGTATCAATTCGTCTAGGCAAAAAACATGTTATGACGGAGTCTGGCCAAGGTGATCTTAGCTTTGTATTGATTGATTGTCCCTTTGAAGTGATGATCACCGGCATCAGGAACAAATTTGATGGTATGCCAGAATTGGTGTAGGTAGATCAACGGAATTGTTGGTTTGTACTTGAGAAGGTAACCAAGAGGGTGGCCTTTTAGAATTTCAACAATCACTGGATGACTGACTTTGATGATGTTTGGATCAAAACGGTGATTGTTGTCCAGAAGATTCAGGCAATGTTTAGGTTTCAACAGTTTGGTGTCAGGAATGGGAGATGATAGTCTTCGTCTAGAAACTGAAGCTGACTTGATTGGTTTAGAAACTAGGGTTGGATTGATGATGAATCGGAGTCAGAGGAGTTTGAGTGATGGATGGGTGTTTGGGAAGCCATTTGTAACCAGAAAATATAACAAACATGTTTGACACATCAAGTATAACAAAATGATTCCTACAGATAGAGAAATATGACATTTATCAAGAAATTAGAAAAATATGTGTTACATTGTTTAAAGCATCAGGATTCCAGCCAATAATATTAAAATATTACTGTTAGGACTCCAAAGTCAATCATTAAGGGACCAATGTTAATGTAAGACAGATTTTTAAAAGTTTAACTCGAAAAATGTGAAATTTCTTTGAAAAATGAAATTTTCCACACTTAGAAATAACTTTGAAATAAAACTCGGATGAGTCATTGACAAACTCAAATGAAACACACTCACCCTCGGGTAATGGTTTACTAAACTCTGGTAAGTCTAATGTTAACTCGGATGAAGTGTTGTCAAACTCGAATGAGCCTAAACTTAACTCGGATGATGTTTTAACAAACTCGAATGACTATTTGACTTCCTCAGATGAAGGTTTATCAAACTCGATTACGACTTAGGTTTTCTCGGTGATGAGTTATCAAACTCGAATGACACTTCTGTTTAATCGGATGCCATTTAGTCAAACTCGATTAAAAAAAATGTTTTCTCGGATGAAGCTTTGATCGAGTTCGAAATATAAAAAATGTTCAAAGTTCTATTACACTCTGAAAAATTGAAAAATTCAATCCATGGACTTAAAAGCCTAAAATTTTACATGATCCTACTCGAATTGTCAATCTAAACACATGTTCTTTATTGAACAATTTCCAGAAATAACAAAATATCACTCAAAATTCTAATTTTCGGAAACCTTAAAACTCGAAAAAAATGACACTTAAATCTCAAATTAAATGTTGTATGATGCATTATAAGTCGTGAAATTAAAACCCAATCTTAGTTCACTTCTATGCATACATATATACATTCAATTTTAACTTTGAATCCCAAATGGATGATCTCAATTTGTCACACACACCGAAAAACACACACAAACATACACAGTTCATTAAACTTGAAAAAAAATAAACAGAAACACAAAAACAGTAACAAACCAAAAAAATACTTACAAATTTCCTGAAAACTTGAATTCAAACATAAAATTTGATTGTTGGATGCTTGTTGAAGGAAAATCCTAGAGAGAATGGGTAAGGCGGTGTACAGTATATTCTCGAAAAAGTGAATTTCAAATTTAAACCAATTTCAAATTTGGTAACCTGCAAGTTCATTTTTATTCACCACTTGGATCCTCTCTTGAATCTCACTTAGTGTGTTTGCACATTTAAGGATATAACCACTTACCAATCTCGATCCAAAGAAGCCTTCATCATGCATCGCGACACTCTCGCTATGGGATCTGACGTCAGGCCTCCGACTCTGTACCGAGGACGCTACACTCTGTGGAAATCACCTTTCCTCGATTTCATTGAACGTCAAGAATTGGCTGCTGATATTCTCGATTCTATCTACAATGGTTTGTTCAAATCACTCTGCATAAACCAAATAATGCTAATTCCAGAAACGAGGACACTCTCAAGTTGGCTCACACGCCAGAACAACTCAACCGGATAAAGGCTGATAGGATAGCCCGATCATTCGTCATCCAGGCTGTTCCAGATGAAATCTACATCAGCATAGATAGCTTTAAGACTGCCAAAGAGATGTGGGAGGAAATTGAGAGATAAATGCAAGGAAATGATCAGAATGCCAAGCAATGTAAAGCGAATGTGTTGAACCATTATGACATGTTTTCTGCAAAAGATGGAGAGACTCTGGAAACTATGTATCACCGCTACTGCACGCTGATGAACGAACTCCGGAAGAACGGAATCAACAAATCTCAAGTAGAACTGAATAGGAAGTTTATGAACTCACTGAAACCAGAATGGAAACAATTCGCCTAGTTAATTCGTGAGATAAATGACATCAGCATACATGACCTCTTTGATTGTCTCGTAGTTTATCAGTCTGAAGTCTCGGGAAAGCTTGAACCCAAGAAACCAGAGGAAAACACCACATTTGACACCCTCGCTCTTCTTTTAGACAAGAAGATTAAGTCGTCTACTGCTGCTAAACTCCTCAAAATTCTCTCTGAATCTGATACTGATGATGCCAAAAATGATTATGAGAATACTGAACTTCAACGACAAATCTCATTACTCACTCATGCCTTTCATAAGAAGTTTCCCAAATCATCCAACAAGCTTCGACGTGACGCCAAGAGTAAAAGGTACGATGACAAGAGGGATGTTGCTGAAAAGCCAAAAGAGGAGGACCGTAATCTCGATGACAAAGAGAAGGGATGCTTCAACTGTGGTAAACCAGGTCATTTTGCACGTGAATGTCGTCTTCCAAATCAAAAGAATGAGAACTACTACAAGACTAAGTACAATTTCGCTAAGCAAAGGAATGCTGATAGAGCTCTATTCGCTGAAGAGGAACACTGGTTAGAAGATACCTGACAATGAAGAGGATGCTGCAGATCCCATGTGTTTCATTGCCGACACTCAACCACCAGAAGATACGAGTCAAGTACCTGAAGTCTCACTGATGGTTCAAGATGCAAGTTCTAGTACCCCATCTCCCTCAACAGATAAAGAGGTAAATTTTATTCTCGAAAAATTCCTTGCTGAACTTAATGTTTTGCGTAAAGAGGCCAAAAAGCTAAAGGTTTGTCAAAATGCCCTTCTGGATGCTCAAAATAAATCGGCTGATTTGCAAACAAACATTTATGCTTTACAAGATTAAGTGTCTAAGACTAATACTGTAACAATGGAGGTAACTACCAAACTGGCCAAATTAGAGTACGATCATCAGGTGCTTAAATCTAAAAAATCACACATAGATTACGACTATCATTGTGTCCTGGCTGTGAAAACACAATTAAACGAACAACTCAAAGACATGGAAGATAGGTTTTACAAACGTGGTCAAACTAATCAAACAATAAATATGTATAAACCTAGAAAGTTGAAGTGTAAAGATGGTCTAGGGTATACCAATCATGGGGTCATGCATGAAATGGTCAACATACAACATGATCCTTTATATGATTTCGATACTCTAGGTCGCAGTTTTAAAATGCCTTATCACCAAACCCTGCCGAAAGTGTTAACCGAAGAAGAAGAAGAAGAAAAATGAGCTAGACCTGATACAAACGAAATTACATTTGTTTATAACTGGTTAAACTACAATTCTCTTCAAGGAAAATTAGATAAAACATTTCGAGAAGATGAATTTGTTGAACCAAAAGAGATTCCAGATGATCCGAACTTATCAAAACCTCGTGAATATGTACCATATTCTATGTAACATCCCAATTTTCAATTATGTGTAATTTACAATTATTTGGACTTAATGATGGTATTAATGAATTATTACTACAATTTAAGTTATTTTGATCATTATATCAGTTAAAGTAGAGAATACGAAGTTGAAGGGTACAATATGCAATTGAGCCAAAATAGAGATAAAAAGGGAGAACCCTTTCATTTTTCACACTTCACTCTCTCACTACACTCTCTCTCTAAACCGGTTTCTCTCTCTACTCTCTCTTCCTCTCGGCTCCATCCAAGAAAACACAAGAATTTAACAAATTTCAAGTGCAAAATCTGGAAACAAGTTGCAAGTTAGGAACTATAACAGTTGCAACATACGATTCGAGGTAAATATCATTCAATCTTTCGAATTTATAATGTTTTTGGTTCGGTTTTAAAGTGAACCGATTTCTAAGATTAAAGTAGCAATTGTTAATGCATGATGGAATTTATGGTTGCATTCTTTAAGTCAAGCATGTATGTTGTTGTATACAAAAATTCAGAATCAGATTCGAAGTTTAAGTATGATTTTGGAAATTAAGTGTGTGTTTTAGTGTGTGTGTTCTTCGAGACATGCTGAAAGTTGGACATAAATGGGTTATTTCGGTACATAAGTGTGATGTTTTAAGTTAAAAGATAGAATATAAGCTTATAGCTGCAATATTAGACTCAAAACATGCAAAATGGGCAAAAATGCAAAATCTGGAAAATCTGGAAAATTTACTAAGTATGAACTCGGACTGATGAACTCGTCGGACCATCCGAATTCGGGTCCATCCCAATTCGGATCTATCCGAGTTCGGACTAACAATGAATTCGGATCCATGACCATTTCGGATACTTCCCCAATTCGGATCCCCAACCTAATTCGGACAAATACCCATTTCGGACCCCCATTTCGGATCACCCCAAATTCGGACCAAGCCTATTTCGGACCAAAGACCCAATTTCGGACCATCTACAATTCGGATCATTCGAATTCGGATGTGGTCCGAAATCAAACCCAATTACATTTAATATTACAGAATACAATTTTTTAAGCAATTACTGACACAAAATCACTATTACACCTACTTTACAGATCATTGTGGTGTTATCAAAACACACATTGATTCAGGATCAAGTCACAAAACCAATCACTGTGAGTAACAGATTGTCATTCGAACATTTATTGTTTTTGCATTCATGTTTATACATTCAATGGCATGTTCACGTTGTTCATATACTTCATTTGGCACTCATGAAATGATTTGTTGTTATGATGCACACTCGTACTTGACATGTAACACACATGTAGCTTGCGTTCATTTGAAAGTGCATCTATTTACATCATGCTTGCACTGCATGATCATTACTTCATAATCTGATGCGACCTGGACTGGGGCTGACAGCAGGCCACTGTCGGGGACTGATCATCCCACTCGTATCCCATCAGGTTCGGCACATCCCCGATCAGCATTTGAACTGCCAACCCCATGCTAGCAATGCATGGTTTACACACACATTGAGGCTTTCACTGCCTGTACACACATACATGGGGCTTACACTGCCCATGGTTAAGCATTGTTTGTAAAGAAATATTTGTTGTATGTATAATCTGTTATCTCACTAAGCATTTAGCTTACTGTTGACTCACATTGTTTCAGGCAAAGGCAAGAGTGTAGCTGGACCTTCATCTTAAGCATATCAAATCAATATCCCGGAGACTATAGAAGCTATTGGTACTTGAATGTAATAGCTTTGGGCTGGGATTCGTTACTTCTAAAACAATTATGTTGATGTAATAGTTAGACTTTTAACACTGTAGACATTTACTTTCATTGCTTTAGTGTGGATTTGCTTAATTCTAATTTAAGTATTCAATTTCAATTATTATGATACTCATTGGGTTGTTAGTCGATCCTGGAGATTACAATTATATCATTAATTCATGAGGACGTCTCATTCTACTCTAGAACATTTGGCTTCTGATCTAAAACAGAATTTGGATAATGCAACACGAGATTTTGAGCAAGAACGGATAGATTTACAAATAAAATATCAGATCTAGAAGCCGAAATTGCTCGGCTTAATTCTTCTCTGGCTGACACTTCACTGGCTGTTAGTAAATTCCATGACCTTGAGTTAACGTTTAAAAGATCCAAAGAATTGTTTGATGCTGACAAAAATAATTTTTTAAGGAAAGAAAATGAGTTTAATGACGCACAACGACAGTTTCCAGTACGAGAACAAAATTTCAAAATCGATGCCAACTCATTTGATATGAACGAGATCAGCTTCTAGCCACTATCAAGGGACTAGAATCTCAACTTGTTTCTGAACAAAATAATTTTGAAAAACAAGTTTCTGCCACAAACAATTCTAAGGCGATAATCTCATCTCCAGCCATCGACACAAAAATAATTCTAAGACAACAACATCTCTTAGAAATAAAGAAAGGCAAAACCCCGATGATCGTACCTATCATAGAACACGTTGGTAACACTTCTAAATCTGTTCCTTGAAATTCCACTGCCTCTAGCAATAAAAGCGAACAGAATTCCCGAAAATAGAAATCACATACACAGTCTAGTAACTCTAAAACTGCAAAAGCTAACACACGTGTTCATTTCATTTCAGAAAATTGAGTAAATCCAAAGGGCACACCTCATAGGTCGGCATCTAACGTCAAGAGTCAAGGAGTAGTTTTTAATTTTTCAAAATTTCCAAATTCCAATGTAATTAAAGACAAACGTGTGGTTGATTTATCTTCTAGTACTGTTTTGAATGATTGTAATGGTTTGAATGCTATTTCAGTTAATGCATACTCATTTAATCAGTTGTTTAAATTGTCCAAAAGTCTACAAAGTTTGTCTAGACCTACATTGTTAAATTATGCTCCTATACTCAAACATAAACGCCGCCGCAGACCTAAACATAAGGTCAACAAGGAAACCAACAGGCCTATAAGATATAAATCTATCTGGGTACCTAAAAGGAGCATCTCTGCAAACAACAACATTAAGTGCACTGTCTCTAAGACCGATGGTGGTTCTCCCATTAAGAACCCTAACACAAACGTTAACATATCTGGACTCAAATTCCGCACAATTTGGGTACCAAAAGTCACTTAACTGTCTTGAAAACAATGGCTTCTAATCACCTCGGATTAGGACCCGTTCTTCCTTTTCAACGGCTTTTGAACACAGTTCAAAAACCGCTCTTCATCTCTTCACACTGTCTTGTCCTTTGCTTTCAGGCAAACAGTGTGTGGATTCCCGACTCTGGATACTCGCGACACATGACTGGCCCACAAGATCTTCTGTCTAACTACACGTCAACTGATGGCGGTTCGGTGAAATTCGGTAACAATGGTGTTGCTAGAATCTACGATTTTGGAGATCTCGAAATGGAAAATCTAAAAGTAACTCAAGTCTCCTATGTCAAAGGTCTATGCCACAACCTCTTTAGTATTGGCCAACTTTGTGATAAAGGACTTGGGGTATCCTTCAAAGCTGCACGATGCAGCATACGATCTCCAACGGGTAAGGAGATACTCGCCGGCACTCGACGATCAAACCTATACACCATCGATCTCTCGAATGTCAAGGTCAACAAGACTATATGTCTCCTGTCCAAGGCCTCATCTCAACAGTCCTGCTTATGGCACAAGAGATTCTCTCATCTGAATTTCAAGAACATAACCAAGCTCGTATCAGGCAAACTCGTCAGAAGTCTACCAGAACCGAAGTTCGACAAAGATCAACTATGTGCAGCGTGCAAAAAGAGTAAGATCAAGAGAGCCTCACACAAACCAAAGCCAGTCCCCAACACCTTACAACCTCTGGAGCTCATCCATATGGATTTGTGAGGTCCAATGCGCATTCAGTGCATCAATGCCAAGAAGAACATACTGGTGATGGTCGATGATTTCTCACGCTACACTTGGGTAAAGTTCCTGCATACGAAGGTTGAGAAGACCCAAGTCAATCTCCAACTTCAAGCCCAAACCATCCGTACAGATAACGGTACTGAGTTCAAAAACAAGGAGTTAACCGAATTCCTAGATTCCGTTTGTATTTCCCACCAATATTCCGCTGCCAAAACTCCTCAACAGAATGGAGTTGTCGAACGACGGAATCGAACTCTAGTTGAAGCAGCTCGTTCCATAATCATTTTCTCAAAGCTGGGGATGAAGCGGTGGACACCGCATGTTACACTCAAAGCCGATCTATCATCAAAAAACGGTTTGGCAAAACACCCTATGAGATTATTAATAAACGCGCACCTAATGTCAAACACTTCTGTGTTTTTGGTTGCAGGTGTTTTATCCTCAACGACAAGATAATCTTGGTTAGTTCGATGCTAAAGGAGATGAAGCAGTATTCATCGGATACTCGAAGAACTCAGCCTCCTACCGGGTGTACAACAAACGGACTAGAACAGTTAAGGTAGTGTGAACATCACATTCGATGTCTTAGCTGTGTCTGAGAACGTTTCTTAACACATCAGTTCAAAACTGGCTCTTCAACATTCTTCTGAACCAACTCAGACATCATTTGCGTCCACTTCTGCTACGTCAAGCGGAGAAGATGATCTAGACCTAGACTCCCTATTTGAATTGTTATATCCGCATCCTAAGTCTAGTACTAACTCTTCTTTTAAATCTAATGCAGATTCACATGAGGTTAGTCCAAGCTCACCTACCCCTGACCCACCTGAGCCCACACCTACTGACCTCAAACCGACATCTCCCAAATGCCCTACCAGTTCAATGATTCCTAACCCGAGCCCAGATATAGCCTCAGAACCTTCGACTTCGGTAGACGTTCCTCAAACGAATTCAAACCCGTCTGAATCACCCCAATCCGCAGATGACCTTGTACCGCTTCTACGCAAGTGGACCTTATCCCATCCTGAATCTCAAATTATATGGGACAAGTCTGCTCCGGTTCGAACCAGAAGAGCCACGAATGCAAAATGCCTCTTCGCTACCTTCCTGAGCAAGATCTAACCGACAACCATAAATGAAGCTCTACAAGATCCAGACTGGGTGAATGCAATGCATGACGAGCTACACCAATTCGAATGCCTACGCATCTGGAGGTTAGTTCCACGACCAAAGGATCGGTCAATCATCGGCACAAAGTGGATTTTCAAGAACAAATGAGACGAGAACAGAATTGTCATCCGAAACAAAGCCAGACTCGTGGCTAAAGGGTATCGACAACAAGAAGGAATCGACTACGATGAGACGTTCGCTCTAGTTGCCAGACTTGAAGCAATTCGAATAAGCATGGCGTATGCGGCCCACAAAGACTTCACCGTCTATCAGATGGACGTGAAGACGACGTTTCTCAACGTGATCATAAAGGAGGACGTGTACGTTTCACAACCTGAAGGTTTTGTCGATGAGTCTAGACCATCCTATGTCTATGCTCTTGACAAAGCTCTATATGGTTTGAAACAAGTGACGAGCCGTCGTTGTGACCCGCATAATTAGTCCATAAATCCACTATTTAGCTAGAGAAGTAAGGGTCGAATCCACAGGGAGTGTGGTTGTGATTAGGATTGAGTTATTAGCCTTATAAGTTTATTGAAAGCATTTAAGTTGTGAATTTGTGGATTTGAATGATTTGTTTAGAGTAATGATTTGCTATTGCTTGGAACTAAAATTAAGAGCGAAGTAATAAATGAAGAAGATAAACAATCAAGATATGAATGTCCATCATGGAATCACCACGGCATATGTATTACTCACTATAATTTCGTGCAACGATCACATAGACATAATCAATTGCGCGACTAAATTAATCAAACGTGTTTTAACCAATAACTCTCGGCATAGCATATGCAACATTAATACTCGTCTTAATCCCTAAACTAATGGACTCGGCACGAATTATAACGCCATGATAAACTATCTTGCTTTTATCAATCGCAACACATAATCATAATCATAGCCAAATGTTTATCATTTGCATACACATAATAGATCTCGCATAATACGAATACATCAAAACATAGAAATTAAAGAAGAGTAAACTAAGCTGTAGATCCTTTGCAAACGGCTAATGGGATTAGCCGCTCATCGTATGCTCGTCACAATCACAGATCTGAGCCATTGGGTAGCTCGCGAACCACCATCTTCATTCTCGTATCGTAGATCCACTCTGGCAGGGCTTTGGCACACTTTCACACATGTCGGGACTCTCTCCAAAGCTTCCCATTGCCTTGTATATATAGGAAGGTCGAGATTAGGTTTTCCAGGGTTGAAAAACACGTTTTTGGGCCGCACTAGCGAAGGCCAGGCATAGGCCTACGCCCCCTGCGCCCGGACGCGGTTAGGGTTTAGCTGGCGTGTGCTGGAACGTATCTGGACAGTTTGGGCGCTATGTGGAGTGCAGGGTGGCGCAGGCCTGTGCCCCCCTCAGCCCGGTTTGCTCTGAAATCCCTCGAATTGCTTCTTTTTATCATCTTGGCCCTGAAATACAAACTTGTAGTAATAATACAGATTTTACAAAGTATCGGTGCTTAAAATGATCATCATGTGACTCAGAAACCATATAAATTATAGACTTATCAAATCTCCCCAACTTAACTCTTGGTCATCCCCGAACAAGCTTTTGGAATAAGAACTAACTAAGTAACGAGCATGTATTGGCAGTGAGTCTAGGAATTTTATGTCAAGCTAGCCTTCGTACTAATGCATTAAAATTCTTAACATGTAAATTGAAGACGTTTTCAGTTAAAACATACTTCTCTTAGAATTTATATAATGTATCTCACTTTTGTAATACCCTTTTAGCTCAAGGTTACGATACTTAAAACATGTGGGTCTTCCGACCATCTTTTTCCTCTTTGCATGTTTACAACAAATTTTCTTTTTAACACCACGCTTCTATCTATATTCTTTTCACTATATTAGCTAGATGTTCCATGTAACGAGATTTTGGTCAACCGTTCCCAAACCAAATGGACCTAGGGGATTAGGCATGAGTGGTACCCCTACAGACTTAGTTTCTCGAACCATGTAAGCTACAATTATCTTACTTTTGAGGCCAAAACATGATTATGTTCTCCCCCTTATTGCATGAGCTTCCAAAATCTTTTGACACATTACTTATATTTAAGCCCAAATAAATTTTAACGTACTTGAATTCATTTTACATGGCAAAAATTTTAATTATTACTACGACTCTTTTCTTAATTATAAAATATCCTTTCAACACTAGCCAATTCTCTCGCACATGTATTTTCTAAGTATCATCATTATTCACGGCCTGATCGGCAAACAAGACTCAAATGAGGAAGACATGACAGACTATATAACATTTTAAACTCTAAATAGGACTCAGCTAAGAACTAAAAATAAATGAAAACTACGATAAAGAAATTAAATGCATAACAAACTAAATTAAAACAAAGTACAGAAAAGTAAAGAATAAGGAAGGATAGAACCCGATCATTCAAATGGAGGAGGCGGCAGAGGAGGACCGAAGACGCTGTTGAAGAAGTCGGTATACGGGTTCTGGCCATGGGTGAACTGTGCAGTCGGCGGAACCAAGTGAGGAGGCATCGGGTCTGGGAGGTCCTGCCTGCCATGTGCCAAATAGCGCTGATAAGTATCTACGGCAGGGTTATAGGCCTGGTAGTCGGGCATCGTGTAATCCTCATAAGACTGATATAGCATACCGGCTATGGAGTCCTCGTGATATCAGACTCCCTCCCAATATGCCTAGTCATGGTGCTGATTGTAGGCATTTTGGTATGCCAGGGCTCTCTGCCCGACCTGCAACTGATCTGCCCGACCCGCTAAGTGATCGACCCTATCATAAATATGGGTCATACGCCCATTCATATCATCTAGCCTCTGGGTCACATCCTCTCGGAACTCACCCCGACCTACGGCTATATCCTCTATCCGCCTCATCAAGCGGTCAAATTCAAAACTGTCATTACCTCGACTGCGGTAGACGCACCTAGGTTCGGCTAAGAATGTCGAACTCCCGCCTCATTGGCGGCCTTCTCCTCTCTCTCTCTCTCTCTCCTGTCATCCATAGTATAGTCCTCGATATACGACTCATTTGTCTCTTTGGAATATCTCGAACCCTTCGTCAACTTCCCTAAAAATCAAGGTAGGGAACATGGCGGCCATAATGAACGTCGCCGAAATGGGGGATAGCAGGGAATCGGGTGAAAGTGAGCCCTTCCTCTCAAGGAACTTGGAGATCAACCAAGCATGGGGGATGATCGTCCTCTGTCTCGTGCCGTACATGGCCCATAAATCATATATAATTGTCCATGCAAAGGACAATCTTGGCCCACCCTTAAGAAGGGCGTGAAGGACTGTGATATCCCTGTGCCTGACTTTGGTCAGGTCACTATCACGAGGTAAGATGTTATTCACAAGAATCTTGTGAAGCACCTTACACCTCGGAAATAAAGCCTTTCGGCTGTAGGAAGTGGAGGACTCGGACTCCAAAGTGGATGGGATAAAGACTCTATTAACCTGCTCCCTCCACTCCCTTGACCAAGTCATATCAGTGAAGGCCAATTGACCTCATTCCTATACTCGTACCCCTGCTGGTTAGACCCTTCGTAGCCTACCCCAGTATCTAAAGTAAACATTTGGCGAAGGATTTGTGCATCCATCACCACGTCCCTACCATGGACGGTGCCTATCAACCTAAAGTTGTTCGCTGAACGACCCGTCTCCCTTCGTAGGGTAGACATCCACTCGACTACATCAGACTGATAAATATCATTGCCACCCATATCTAACACACCTTCCCAACCCAAATAGTCAAAAATGCATGGGATCCCGTAATCCTCAAAATCACTCCTTTTTACTCTCTTTTCAGTCAACACTTTATTTGAATATTTCTTATACAAAAATAAGTGTGTTCTAATTTGTTCGGGGTGTTGGGATAATAGGAGGTTTGGGGACCAATCTATTGGGACATTAACATTTTGGGTTCGTTGCCTCGTTCTCCTCGACATCTACAATTTGTGCCAACCAACCACAATATGTATGAGATAAATTAAATAATGTAACCTATAATTGCAATTTACACAATTACGCTTACTTAAAAAGATGCACTATATATATATACTTTTACGCTCACGGTTTGCATCCTATATATATAGTCTATAATTTTTCGTTATTGTAAGCACTAAACATTTGTCATGTTTTCAAATAAAAACCATTTAGCACATAGGATTAATTTTTTTAAGCTAATCACCCAAGTTTTATAATTTTAATAATATACGCACATTTAGGCTACCAACTTTATAAATCCAAATTAATTTCTAAAAAATAACCATGAAAAATTAACAAACTTAACAAATAAACACATATCTCATAAAACATACATCAAGGTTATCATCAAAATCATGTAACACATACTTTGACTCTAAAAAGTCAAAATCACCATGAAAACTCTATGGATGATAATGAAGCTCAAGCTTTCATTTTTGCTCAAAAAGTATGAAATAAGTTGCAATAAATCAATAAAAACACTAACCTTGGTGATTGGAAGCTTAACTTGGTACAAATCTAACTTTTTCTTCCACACTTTCTCTACCCAATAAAATCTTCAAAATGGATGAAACTACCCACAAGGAGGTAATTTCTAACCAAGATCTTTGATATTTGTGAAAATGTAGGTGTTTTGAAGCTTAAATTTACAAATTTTGGGCACAAAATTGATGTTTTTGGGAGAGAGCCGCACACCGAAGCATAGCCTATTGTTCTAGGGTTGTGAAAATGGTGAAATGGAGCTTAAATATGCATTTTAAGGGGACTCAGGGCCGGTGCAGGCCGGCGCCCCCCCCCCCCCCCCCTGCGCCCAACTGTGTTAAAATTTCATTTTTTTTACTGTTTTGGTACGCGGTGCTAAATTAATTAATTAACTTTTTCATTATAACCTACCCTCCCTAACTTAGACTTTTGTGACGTCCTCGTCACATCAAAATTAATTTATCGGTTAAGAACATAGAAAGATAGATCGGTACATATTCCTTATTCATAATAATTAAACTTAAACAAACAAATAATTAAACAAACAAAATTTAACTTTTATAATTCAACTTAAATAAACATCTCACTTTAAAATAAAAATAAAATACTATTACGATCCAAATAAATGTAAATAAACAAACGAAACAAAATAAATCACCACATCAGAAATAATCCAAACCATACTTAATGTTTTAGCACACGTAATTAAAATAAATATTCAAATAATTATAAAATCATCATTCGGCCTGAGGTGTGATATTTTCTTCCGACTCTCTGACAGTGATCTGAAGATTGGTGAGCCAGTCTGAGTGACTTTGAAACAGCTTCGCATGTTTGTTTTGCTCCTCTTGCAACTTTTCAATATTCTTTAACAATTCTTTGTTTGTAATTAGTATGCTGCCCATGATGTCCTTCAGAATGTTGATTTGCGATCTCATCAAGTCTTCGATTATTACTTTTTCCCATGATCTTTCATCCTCTTTGTCGTTTTGTCCTTCAGGGTTGTCAGCTACAGTGAATGGGATTTGGGTTACTTTAGAGGTTTTTGGACAACGAATTTGATAGCCTAAATGGTTTTTCTCAGAGACTAACCCTAACATTGTGACTCTAGTGAACCAAATCTCGTTTGGGTTGAGGTATTTAATTGGAAATTGTTCCGACACCGCTTTCTTAATAATGAATAGCTCAATTAGCATACGACAGTGTGGATAATTCATCCTTTGCCCTGGGGAAACTACTCTACCACAGATTTTCCATTATTATGTATCCTAACGATATTGTCGGGTATCCAGTCATTAACGCATGCACTAGCAGTATCTCTTGGGATCTAACAACAGTGGTGTCTTGACTTCTAGGAAGCAAGTTGAGAGTAACAAACTTCCACAACACTTTTGCTAGCGGACATAACTCACCTCTATTATAGTGGACATACCCTCTCGCCTCCTCTGTTGACATTCCAAATACCGTGGCTAACATCCCATCCCATTTCTTAGACCATCCACCAATTTGTCTCACTCTACCCCTTTGAAGATTTAAAGATGACCAAAATTCCCTAGGCCTTGGAATATCTGCGTCTATATTTAATTCCTCACAAAGGATTTTCCTAGATACTTACACTTTCTTGTTTCCTACTATTCCCACTAATTCAAAATCATGGTCCTCTTCCTCTTCTGCTTTCCGAACAGTAGCGAACCACTGTTGGATCAAACTAGCATGAATATACGAAAGCTCCCATTGTATGGCTTTAGCCCATCCTAGCCTCTCAAAGCACTCTAATATTTCTAAATTATCGAAATCAGACTCTTTTATGGTATGCTCTATGAGAAACCTAGGGGGTTTACCATTGTTAGTGTTTGGTCGAATTTCGGGGAACTCCATATTAAGTGGTTTTTCGAAACGAACATCCCTGGGGTCGTGAGTTCTTATTCTAGGTTTTTGGGAGGTTCCAGTACGGTTACCGTTTGCATGGAACTGGGTTGACATATAAAAATAACGCAAAAACAAAGGATTAAAAATGTGGGGTTTTTACGTAAATGATGCATGTTAATTTTAAACACCCTTTTTTGACAATAATTAAACTAATCCTAAGTCTCACCAACAATATGAGCCCAATCTAACCCTATGAAATGCATAAACTTTAAATAATCAATAAAAATGTAACCTTTCATGACAAAAAGTTTATAATTTATAATAAATACAGAAAAAATGCATAATTTTTACAAAAGTTTTGCAAAAATAATTTTATATTAATTAAATGAATATTTGAAAACTATTAATAACCCTTTTTCTATAAAAACCACATAATTTCCAAGAACTCAACCCATGTATGCATGATGAAACTTAATGAAACTAGGGTAGAATGAAGTTAAAGAGATTCTAGGGAGTATACCTTGCTAATCTTTGAGATAAACAAGCGTCGGATCAAAGAATTGACGTAGAAAAGACGGAATTAGGGTTTTGGAATTATGTGAATGATCACTGCCATTTTTATATGATTTCGAGCGCGTCGGGCCGTAGGGCAAGCGCAGGCCTGCGCTCCCCCCTGCGCCCGGGCCTCTGGATTCGCGATCTGGGTCGTGCACTGGTCTTGGAACCCTAATTCTTTAATTTTTTAAGTTTACAGGTATTCTCCCCAACTTACGCTCTTATTATCGGGTTAAAATAATTCTGCTATGTGCTTAAATTTTTTATTTTCTGATGTGGGGTCTTATTATTTAATTTAAATTCTAATTTCTAAACACAACCAAGTTCAGGAGGATGAATCCTCCCCAACTTAATTGGGTTCACACAAGTAACACAAATAAGCAAATAAACACTTAAAAATAATTAAATTTAAATAATCAAAATACTCTAGGTTGCCTCCCAGAAAGCGCTAAGTTTTACGTCTTCAGCCAGACGTACTGCTCCTATACTAATTAATTAACCTTAGGATCTTGTAATCTGATGATTTCAGATACTAATATATCATTGGTGGCCCATTGAACATATAATTTAAGTCTATGTCCATTTACTTTAAATGGCTCACCACCTTTCAGGTCTTGTGTTTCTACCGCACCGAGTGGGTAGGTATTCGTTACAATATATGGACCTGTCCATTTACTTTTTAATTTACCAGGAAATAATCTAAGTCTTGCGTTAAATAACCAAACTTTATTTGCTTTGGTAAATTTTTAATTTTTAATCATTCTATCGTGGAAAACCTTAGTTTTCTCTTTATAAATTCTAGCGCTTTCGTAGGCTTCTCTGCAAATTTCTTCCAGTTTATTTAATTGGAATTTCCTATCAACACCGGCATCATGTAAATTAAAATTAGTGTTTTTGATTTCCCATAGAGCTCGGTGTTCTAATTCCAGTGGGAGATGGCAAAGCTTACCATACACAAGTCTATATGGGGACATACCGATTGGTGTTTTAAATGCGGTTATGTATGCCCATAGAGCATACTCTAATTTTTGAGACCAGTCTTTACGATCAGGTCTGACAATTTTCTCAAGGATTCTCTTGATCTCTCTATAAGAGATCTCGACTTGTTCGCTTGTTTGCCGATGATAAGGCGGTACTATTCTATGGTTAACTCCATACTGTTTAAGGAGTTTATAAAAATGCTGATTATTAAAATGTGACCATCCATCACTGATGATAGCCCTTGGAATACCGTGTCGTGCTAAAATATTTCTTTTAACAAATTTGCACACAACCCGGTTATCATTAGTGTGTGTAGCTTCTGCTTGCACCCATTTGGAAACATAATCTACTGCCACTAAGATATATTCATATCCAAATGATTTAGGGAATGGTCCCACAAAATTAATGCCCCATACATCAAATATTTCGACAATTAATATCGGGGTTATAGGAATTTCATCTCTTTTCGCGATTCCACCAGTTTGCTGGCATCTTGTGCACCCTTTAACAAACTCGTAGGCATCCTTAAATATCGTGGGCCAGAAAAACCCGCACTGCAATATCCAGTGCCAGTTTTCTTTGAGCTGAAATGACCACCACACACATATGCATGGCAGTGTTTATAAATATCTTCGTGTTCCGAGTTAGGGACACATCTTCTTATAATTTGATCTGCTCCTATTTTAAATCAATCGGGCTCATCCAAAATGTATAGCCTTGCTTGAGCATAGAAATATTTTCTTTGTTGTGAGTTCCAGTGCTCTGGCAATCTTCCTGTTACGAAATAGTTAACTAGATTTGCATATCAGGGAATTTTAGATGCATATAATAATTGTTCATTAGGGAAAGAGTCCCTGATTTGATCAGCTGAGTTTGTTGAGATTAATTGAAGCCTTGATAAATGATCGGCAACAACATTTTCTGTGCCTTTTTTATCTTTAATTTCTAAATCAAATTCTTGCAATAAAAGGATCCATCGAATTTGTTAATATAATTTAATTTAAAATGTAATATTTCTGAAAAGTTTTTTTTTTTGCCTTCTCGAAAGACGAATTTTCTTCTCACTGATGTTACATTTTCTAATAAATTAGGCTTTATGTTTATTTTATTTTATTCTAATCGTTGTGTTAATTTCTTTTCTATCAAGCTTTATCGGGAGGCAACCAGGAATCCGAGTCTTTTAAATCATTATATATGCACACTTGGAGGGGGAGAAACTATCCTGCTAGTTGGTGTAAAACTTTATTTAGTAATTTTTTTTTCGTAAGTTATTATTTGTTTAAGAAAATCCAAAAATATTGTCTTTTCTTTGTTTAATTTTAATTTTGTGTGTCTATTTCTTTAACTTGTTTTTATTGAAAAATACAAAAAGATTTTACTTTTGTGTGTGTTTAATTTATTATGTCTTTATCTATAAAGGAAAAACCAAAAATATGTTATTTTGTTTTATTTTCTTTATTTTAGTTAATTCTATTTTTGGTGTTAATTTTTTTAAATAAGGAAATCCAAAAAGAGTTTTTATTATTATTATTTATTTTCCTATTTAATCTCATCTTAATTTCAATTATTAAAATAATTAAGATACTTTGAGGGTTAGATATTTTTGGCACTGGGTCGGGTTCCCCAACCGGGTTTGGGGGGAACCGGTTGTTCAAATAGTATGAATACCGCCCATTTCACTTCTTTCTTCTTCTTCGTTCCATCATCTTCTTCATCCTCACTTTCAAGAACACACACACACATAAGGGTTTTAATAAGATCTCAACTGTTTCATCATATCTGAGCGTGTTGAAGTGTTTAAAGCGTTATCGTGCCTAAAAGTGAGTTTAACTTATGTTTCTACGCTTGTATATACATTTCTTATTTGGGAATCGGCTCTACATTAATCATTTAATGGGGTTTTGGGTCTGGAGTGGTTGTTATCTTCGTCGTTAAGAAACCCAAAGGGTTTTGTAAAAACTGATTTTTGATCGAAAATGTAAGGCCGAAAAGTTGTTTCTAAGAAGTCAAAAATTGCCTAAGTTAAAAACCAGCGATTGATGCTTTGTCCGCGAGTTGCAACTCGCGGGCACCTCTTCATCCGCATGAAAGGTCAAATTTTTCTAAGTTAAAAAGGCTAATGATGCCTTGTCCATGAGTTTCAACTCGCGGATAGGTCACCATCCATAAAAAACATGAACCAAGGCACCAAACTTTCAAAGATAAACACGCGAGCATAATATCATCCGCGAGTCACAACTTGCGGATATAACTCTATCCGCAGGATTCCTTCAAGTGCTACAATTTGTGAATCCCATCAAAGTTAAACCTGCGATCAAAGGCACATCCGCAAGTTACAACTTGCGGATAACCCTTCAACCGCAGGTTAGGGTTCATCTAGACTTAGAAAATAGTTTCAAAACTCATCTTCCACTCATAGTTTCAACTCTCGGATGAAACTACATCCTCAAGTTTTTCTTAAATTTTTTTTCTAAGTCTGGAATTTCAAAAGTGTTGAGGTCACTTGAAAGTTCCCTTGTTCAGGGGTTTTAAATCTTGTTAAAGGCAATTTCCTGTGAATTAATCTGAGTTGGGACTGGTCTTGCAGACCTTGGTTCTACGGATAGACTTTTCTTATCAAGAAGTCTTCTGTAGAAGCCCTTTAACAAATCAGTTTAATTTCTATCAAACGCCCAAAACATGAAACACTTCTGAACAAGTCGCATGTTTCTTGAAAATACATATCTGACTTTCAAAACCTCTGACAGGTACAATGGCATCTCGTTCCTAATCTGGAGAAAATGTACCTCACCCAAGCCCCCAACACTCAAACCCTAACCAAAACTCCAACGACGAAATCACATCCAGATCAGTAGCCCGTCCACCTAGACCCTTAGAACGCATATTTCCCAAACAAATGTGGCTACCCATCAAACCCAACAATTTTCTCCTAGACACAGCCTTTCTCCACAAATATGAGGAAGACCCCGCCATCAAACTATCTAATCGGGTAGTAGAAGAAATCTTACTGGGACATCGAATATCCTATGCCTTAACCAGCCGTCCCCACCCACGTCAACCACATGTATATATCCAGCAATTCTGGCATACCCTCACCTATCACCCTGACCCCGAAAACATCCGCATCACTAGTGATATTGAGGACCACACTATAGATATCCTTTTCCCTAAATTTCACCGCATTCTACGTGTCCCTCGCTGACGTGACTTCCCTGGCCGCCCTGTTTATGATGATGATTTGCCAAAGGAACAAATATTTTGAGAAATTATGCAGCTAGGCTACAATGGCCACTTCTTCAAAGCTTCTGAATTCTTCAGACGAAGGCTTATGGGACACTGGTATTATATGTACTCCATCATTGATCGTTGTCTCACCGTCAAAGCTTCCTGAGCCGATCGCACAAGTCTCAGAATTCTGCGCATCTTTCACAGTATGGCCTACAATTGCCACCACAACTACGCCTGGACCCTTTGGAACGAACTAATAGAAGTCATCCAGGCTAAAGGAACCAAACTCGCAAGAAAATTCCTTCCGGCTTAGCGATTCCTCCAACTCATCATCTCACATTGCATGACACAAATTCCAGACATCCGCCGCCGAAATCACGAGATCGCATTGCGAGATTTTCAAATCAAATATTTTCACGATCTGATCTCTCCTCCGGACATTCAAGTCATGCCGCTATTAGAAGAGCTGCTCACCTACGCTAATTAGGAATCTCAGGCCATTAGGGGATTTAGAGGGAGAGGCACCAATGGCGCAACCAGGACCGGCTGTGCCTGCCCAAGGTGTGACACCCTTGCCACAACAACCACCATTTACAAAACACCCAGGATTTATCACCAACATGCAATAACATAATGATCTGATAACCTAAATTAAGTGCGGAAGCATTAAAATACAAAATAAAGTAGTGCAGTAGTGTTTAACACCCTACGGTGCTATAAGGTACCAAGTCTAAGTCTACACACCCATTACAATTATTACAATCATCCAGAATATATTACAACATTGTCTCATAACATAATTACCGATTAAGTGGTTTCAAATCTTCCGAATCTTCACCAAAAGGCCTAACTAGAAGGTCCGGCTGTAGACTTCCCTTTTCCTGTATAAATGAAGCAACTGAGGGGTAAGCGAATGCTTAGTGAATACACAGATTTACACATTTTATAAATCCTTATGATGCCCACAAGAGTAGCACCGACGACACACGTCGTGCACTCTCCACGTACACAAAGTACGACACACATGAGTCGTCGCTCTTACGAGCCCAAAGCTCGGCCTTTAAAACATACTAACTGAGACAGACATAACATCGGGGATGACATACTGCCTACCGGACCTGGAGGGATCAGCTCCAGCGTCATATAGAGCAGTAACATCAGAGTAACAGATGCGACCCACCGGTCCATCGTTAGATGCACAACAAACGAACGGACATGCATCAAATAAGAATGTGCATCTAAATCTACGCAAGTTAGTAGAATTCCAAACGAAAAATGAAGCAACATGTCTCAGCAGGCAATAGCAATCATAAAGCAGATATAAACATGCGAAATCATATGTACTCACAGTGGGTGCGTAATTAAATGTTAACCAATATTATTTCTCCGCGGCTTTCAACCGGATCCACCAAGTACCACACTGTGGGTTAATCAACACCACAAGGGACCTGTTATATTAATTATAACAATATCACGAGTCAAAAACCGTTTAAATCCATAAAACAAAGTTTCGTAAGTTTTGCAATATTTTTCCCCATTTCGAGTCCATGTCTAAATTCATACCATAATTAAGTTTGAGCTTATCTCATGTTCATACATTGTCCTTTGTATAACCCTTTGTCATTTTATGTGTGGTTTATAAGTTTTATTCAAAATACTCGAGTTTAGAGAGTAGGATTCTCAATTTTTGGCATTAAACTCGAATTTAATGGGTTAGATTCGAACCACCTTAGAATCTGATGACAGATTCGAACCCCCATAGGTAGATTCGAACCTATGTTCGAGTCTGGGTATAGATTCGAAATACCCCCCTTCGAATCTAGTGTTAGATTCGAAAACACACTCGAATCTGGTACCAAAATCGAGTTTGTTCTTGCATTTCGACTCTGTTCTTGGCATTTTCGAATCTGTTCATCTTACAACTTAAAAATATACATTTCTAAGCCTCAAATCACCGATATTATCAAGTATGATGCCTAGATTCGATTCTATTATGCATATACTATCATATTCTTGCAATATTTCAAGCAAAACAAGCTCCAATTTACATAAAATGACAGATTCGAAATTCTAGTTCTTCAAAACCGAAAACAACAAACTTAAAAGAGTCGATTCTTACCTCAATTCGTACGAAATCAGAAATCCGTTTGCAGATTGTTGTAGTACTCCTCGAGATATTTTCGTTGATGTATATATCTCGATAATCGGACGGTCGGTTTGTGAGATATCTTAGAGAGATGTAGAGAGGAAATTTCTAGAGAAAGAGTGTAGTGAGAGAGTAAAATGGTGAAAATGAAGTCTTTTGCCCTTTTTATTCAACTTTAATCATTTTTGCACATTTCACCCCTCAACTTAACCGGTTCCCTAAAATACTGATTTATTCATAAAATTATCATTAATAACTTTTAATTTCTTAATACTCCATAACAATGATTCCGAGGTCAATTTTCTTAAAATAGCAACAAATTTTCTAAATATCCAAATTACATAATAATTGCTCAAATTCCAACTTAAATATATTTTTCCACTTAATTAACCAAAAATACAATAAAATATATCCGAGGATGTTACAGCATGGGCTCCACCACGCTCAACTTCGTCCTCGAAGTTACTCGGATTCAAACAGTTTCGGATACTTTCTTAACATTTCTGACTTAGCTTCTCATGTATGATTTGCTCCCTTATGATGCTTCCAACGTATAAGCACCATTTCTATCTCTTTGCTCCTCAACTTCTTCATCTTAGTATCCAATACACATTCCGGCTCCTCCACATATCGAAGCCTTTCATCAACTTGCAGCTCTGTGTGGTCTGCCCAATCCTCATTTCCAGTGTTAAATGATTTTCGGAGATTCCCAACGTGAAATACTGGATGTATGCCTGACATCTCTTCAGGCAACTCTAGGCGATATGATTGATTCCCAACTTTTTCTACTATCTTAAAGGGCCCAACAAATCTCGGAGCCAACTTGCCCCTCTTCACAAAACGAGTAACACCCCTCATGGGTGATACTTTCAGAAGCCTGCTCCAAATTTGCTGAACTTTCTCCCAACATAGGACTCACAGCAGGGGTTGCTTCTTTTGCAACTGACTCCTGTTGGGAGGGGTCAGAGGGGCTAGTTTGGGATGATGGTTTCTTTTTGGCTAAGGATTTGCGTCTGTTATATGATTTGAGGGATGAAGTGGAGGATGGATGTTGTGGAGAAGTGATGAGGGGTTCTGTTTGGACTGGAGGTGAGACTGGGTTAGAAACAGGAGGGTTAACCTGTTCCATGGTCTCAGGTGCCACAGAGGCACCAACAACAAAGGCTTCAGGTTCAACAGATGAACCAGGGTGAGAAGTCTGCTCCCCCTTAGCCACTGAGGCTGATGCGGCAGACTTTGACTTAATTGTTTTAGCCTTCTTGAGGACAGGCTCAGCTTCAGTTGATTGCAGACCCCTTTTTATCACCTTTGGCCTGGATTTGGATTTTCTCTTGGGAGCAGCCACTGGATCCACCCTCACAGTAGAGAGGCCTTCCACCAAACCAAGTAACATCCTCATTGGAGTAGATAGAGGAGGCTCATTGTCAAGTACTGAAGTAATTGCAACAATAGTTAAAAAAGGCTGAAAGTTGTAGAGATGCTCACCACACACATGTTTGAATATGAGACTTAGAAACCTTGGGTATCTTACAGCAGCAGGGCGATGTTCTTGCTGCACCAAGTTCCTCATATTAAAAAAAATCCATCTGGCCATGTTCAGTGTAGTCCCATCCACAAACTGTAGGACTATAGGGATTTCATCCCTGCTAAGATGGTCAAAAGAACCAACTTTGCTGCCAAAAAACATCACCACCGAGGCAAATAAAAAGCTGTAAGTGGGTGATAAATCCATTCTGAACATTGTGGGTTGGTCCAACCCTGGGTTCTGCTACACCACAGAAGCGTAGCAGATTGCCCATATGATCATTCTCAGGCTGTGGTTTCTCGTATGTTTCAGCAATAGGAAGATGAAGGACTTCGCTGAGAAGAGCAGTGCTTATCTCAATGGTCTGAGTCCCATTGAGGATGGTTCCCCTGATGGTTTTGGCTGATGGGTCATAAGCACAGGTGTACCAAAACTCATACACCATCTCCTGGTACAGGACACCAGGAGAGGCAGTCATAGCATAATGCAGGGGGTGAACTTGCAGAAACTCCACCATTCTTTCATATATCTTTCCCACATAGTTTTTGGGAATGGTGAAGTTGGCTATGTAGTTGGTGGGTTTCAGAGAGAGCAACGTGGTAACTGAGGGATGTTTTTCAACATCATCACCAATGAAAACTGGAAGCAGGGGGTTGTTTTGGTGAGCCATTTGACAGTAGTGGAATGAACGATGCTGGACAATTAGTCGATTTAGGGGTTTTCAGGTAGTTATGGAAGCAGTAGAAAAGAAGAAGAAGATGAAATAGTGAAAGAGGTATTTATAGGATTTGAATGTGAGTGAGTTGGAGAGAGAAAGGTTTCGGCGGTTGATTTGAAATGTTCTTTAACGGAATACGGAATAGCTTGCCATGTCAGACCACTTGAACCTTTTTAACTACTAACACACGTTAACAAACATTATCCGCAGGTAATTAAGTTAAATAAAAACAGAAATTAAGTAACTTAATTATGAAGAAAGGTAATTAAAACTCATGATCCAAGCCGTTGTTCAATCATGTGATGATCAGGGTAGATCATAAACTGATCATCCCCAAGCTGTTCATTCAACCTGTGCAGCTAGATGAGAACAGGTTTCTGTTCAATAGCTGATCAGGTTACAAGACAATGTCTTGTATGATAGTTGAGAGAGTGAGCAGGTTGGAGGTATGTACAACAGAATAGGTTTGAAGATAAAACATGTTTTGTCAAGCCTGTTATTCGTCCAAGCTATCCAAGTTTTCAGAAATTGGTTAAGTATAGAACACGCAAAGCCTGTTCTGTCTAAGCTGTTCTGAGAAATTTGAACAAGCTTGAAACCTGCGTTTTCTTAGAGCATCAATGACACTTAGTCACTTTTATTTAACATATCCAACTTGCTTACAAGGTAATTAAAACTTTTTTCATCAAGAGGTTTGGTTAAAATGTCTGCAAGCTGTTCATCTGTGGAAATAAAACTTACCTCCACATTACCTTTGTGAATGTGATATCTAATAAAGTGATGCTGACTTATATATGCTTTGTTCTGGAATGAAGACTGGATTGTTGGAAATAGTTATGGAACTTGTATTATCACACAGAACAAGAGTTATCCTATATACAAGTCCATAATCCTCAAGCTGATGCTGCATCCATAGAATCTGCCCACAGCAGCTTCCAACAACAATGTACTCAACTTCAGCAGTGGAAGTAAAAACTGAGTGCTGCTTCTGTCTACACCAACTGATCAACTTTCCACCAAGGAGTTAACATCCACCTGTTGTGCTTTTTTTGTCTAGCCAGTATCCTGCAAAATCAGAATCTGACTATCCAACGAGTTCAAGGCTGGAGTCTTTGGGATACCAAAGACCCAAACCTGGTGTACCCTTTAGGTATCTGAAGATTCTTTTTACTGCAGCTAGATATGATTCCTTAGGATCATCTTGAAACCTAGCACATAAACAAGTGGCAAACATAATATCTGCTCTACTAGCAGTTAATTAAAGCAAGCTCCCAATCATGCCTCTATAAGCTTTTACGGAAATAGCTTTGCCATTGGCATCAGCATCCAATTTTACATTGGTTGCCATTGGGGTTTTGATGGGAGAACTTTGATCAAATTTAAACTTTTTCAAAAGATCTAAAGTATACTTCCTTTGATAAATAAAAATTCCATTTGAGGTTTGTTTAACCTGTAATCCTAGAAAGAAAGTAACTTCACTCATCATACTCCTTTCATACTTTGATTTCATGAGTAGTGAAAAATTCTTGCATGGCTGCTCATTAGTAGATCCAAATATTATGTCATGCACACAAATTTGAACAAACATAATATCGGACTTCACCTACTTTATAAACAATATGGTATCAACTTTACCTCTTGAGTAGCCATTGCTCATAAGGAAATCAGTAAGAGTGTCATACCAGGCTCTAGGGGCTTGTTTTAGACCATTGAGAGATTTGTCCAACTTATTGACAAAACCTGGATATTGTTCACTTTCAAAACCTGGAAGCTGCTTGACATACACTTCTTCTTGTAGCTTACGATTCAAAAATGCACTCTCACATCCATTTGAAATACCTTTATGCTCTTGTGGGCAGCATAGGCTAGAAACAAACGAATTGCTTCTAACCTGGCCACTGGAGCAAATGTTTCATCATACTCTATTCCTTCTTCTTGTCTATAGCCCTGAGCAACTAGTCTTGCCTTATTTCTAATGAAATGACCTTGCTCATCCATCTTAATTCTGAAAACCCATTTGGTGCCAATTATGGTTTTACCTTTAGGAACAGGGACCAGTTCCTTACCTTATTTCTCTCAAACTGATTGAGCTCTTCTTACATGGCAGTGATCTAATTGGCATCTTTTTAAGCATCATCCACTTTCTTTTGCTCCATCAGGGACACAAAGCTAGAAAACATACAAAAGTTTTCTAAGGTGTCCCATCTTGTTTGTACCCCTTTGTTGATTTCACCAATTATCTGATCATTGGGGTGACACCTGATCCACTTAGGGTCATGTCTTAATGAAGATTCTCCTATATTATTTTCATCTTCATCAGGTCTTTTAGAACAACTTTCAAGATTTTCAGACACATTGTTATCTTGAGCATGTTCACCTTTTGAACATGAATCTCTATTATTGAACACATCAACAGAAGATCCAGGGAAATCAACATTGATAGGTTCTGGACATGATGTGTTAATTATATCGTACACTTATTCACACAGGAAGTACCAACATAGTCATCATCATGTTCATTGTGGTTAACAGGTTCCACTCCGGGTGAGGTGGAAGCTTTTGAGTCCTTTTCTTCATTGATGGAATGCATGAGATCATCAAAGCTGAACTCTCCTAAACTGATTCAGGAATAGCTTTGGTGGGGGCACTCTTAGACTCTTCAAAGGTGACATTGATAGATTCATCTATCACCTTTTATTTGTAGTTATATACTATGTAGATTTTAGAGATAGCATAATATTCAACAAACACACCTTCATCAGCTTTGGGATCAAAATTTTCCAATTGATCCCTCTAATTCAGAATGAAGCAGAGGTATCCAAACACATGGAAGTAACTAATGTTTGGCCTCCTTCCTTTGATTAACTCATAGGGAGTCTTGTTGAATGTTTCACCACTAAGGATCTGTTTTGAGTGAAGCAGGCAGTGTTAACAGCTTCAGCCCAAAATGATGAAGGTAAACCTGATGCACACAACATGGTTCTGGCAGCTTTAATGAGAGTTCTGTTTCTCCTTTCAGCAACTCCATTTTGTTGTGGAGTTCTTAGAGCTGAAAAGTTTTGTGAGATCCCTCTTTCTTCACAGAAGTCATCAAGAGTACTATTTCTGAATTCAGTACCATTATTACTTCTAAGCTGGTTAACTTGAGTAGAGTTCAACACTTCCATCTTTTTGATAAATCCAATAATTTCTCTAGCAGCCTCTCCTTTGGTCTTCAAAAAGATCACTCATGTAAACCTGGAGAACTCATCAACCATGACTAGAGTGTATCTTCTACCTCCTAGACTTGGGACACTGACCGGTCCAAACAAGTCCATGTGGATTAAGAAGAGAGGAGTATCAATAGAAATATTATGCTTGGATTCAAAATATGTTTTTCTCTGCTTGCCTTTTTCACAAGCTGTGCAGAGTTTATCCTTAACAAAGGTTATAGAAGGCAAACCGGTTACCAACTCTTTCTTACAGAGTTTGTTGATATTCTTGAAGTTCACGTGTGATAGCCTTTTGTGCCATAACCAGTTCAGATCAACATTGCTTCTTGAGATAAAGCAGGTTTCAGTTGTGGGATGAGCAGATTTCATGTCCACAACATATACACCTTTCTTCCTTTGTGCACACAACACAACTTTGCCTTGGGGATCCAATATGTACCCTAGGTTCTCATCAAAGTTAACCTTGTAGCCAGCATCACACAGTTGACTTATGCTAACAAGATTGTGTTTTAGCCCAGACACATATGCTGCACTTTTGAATATAGCAGCACCAGCTTGAAGGATTCCATATCTGTGGATCCCTGAACATTATCACCAAAGGTGACTTTTGGCCCTTTTTTAGGCCTGAGATAACTCAGCAAGTCCTTGCAACCTATCATGTAGCCTGAGTAGCCACTGTCCAAGTACCAAACCTGGGATGGTTGTTTAACCACCAGAGTGTGATGGTAAAATATTAGTTATTTTTAGGGGAACTCATCATCAGGATGAGTTCTCCTTCTTCATCAACATTTGTTGATGGACCAGTGAGATCAACACTAATATTTCCTATTTGGGTTGTATCAGGTTGGATACTATCCTCTTTGACCATGTTACTTCCAACACTGCTGGTTTTTGCAATGTTGGAACTAGCAGTGTCAGCAGGCCTCATGTCTTCAGTTTCAGGACAATCTTTGGCCATATGTGTCTTCTTCCCACATTTATAACATTTTCTCTTTTTAGGCTTTTTGGAAGAAGTACTTCCAGAAACACATTCTGGAACATTTTTGTTGATCTTCTCAGCTGGCTTAGTAAACTTTTTACTATTTTTAGAAGAATCAACAGTTTGAGTAGAAGGCTCAACAGCAACAGCTTTACCTGTATCCTCTTTCCTCTTTTTAGAAGGGCAGAGATCAAATATAGGGAAGTTTGATTGGACTTTGTCCTTCCACAGATTTAGGAAACTTATTCCCAACTTTCTCAGGTTGAGCAATGGCTTTGCCTTTGCCTTTATTGAGATGTGATGGATGTTGCCTATCAATATAATCACTGCTTTTGGGTTTGAAAGACTTACCTTCATTTATAACCAGTTTTCCAGTATGATTTAAAAACTTATTTGAAATCATAGCAGATTTACCTTCAACATGAGACTTACCCCTGTTGAAAGCAGGCTGCTTAACTTTTGAAAACCTTTTCTCAAAATGCTCAGCGTCAAAAGGATTAACAAGTTTCTTTCCATCAGCTTTAGATCCAGAACCTGTCTTGTTGACAGGTTTAGTGTCCAAAGATGTAGATTGAACTTGTTTTCCCTTCTTTTGCTTGTGTGACCCAGTTGAGCACTTAGCAGACTAATTTATGTAGAACACATTCCATCATCAGTTTTTAGAGCTTTTTCACACAAGCTGTCAGTGTTCTGAGACCTAACAAACCTATTTGTTGAGACTAGGTTTCCATTTACTTTCAAAATGAAAGTACTTGGAAGCTCACCAAGAGTGGATAAGTCTTTTTCCATATTATTTATCTCAAGAATTGAAGCTGATGTATCAAGATCCCCTCCAAGATAGGCTTGGATTTGAGCAGGGATCTGTTGACTGATACAATGATTGACTTTTTGTGCAGATTGACAACAAGAGTCAACAATCTTTTGAAGCTTGACATGCTTTGTGTCTGTTTCTCTCTATTCTTTTAATAAAATGGAATTGATGTGTTTTAATTCATCAAGTTCAGCTTTCAACTTATGGAAACTGTCCAGTTTACTAGTATTTATTTCAAGAACAGTTTTTAGCTTGGAGATCTCAGACAGCAAAGCATTATGCTTCTCAATCGCAGCTTTTAAATCAACAAGTAAATATTTAAACATTTTAACTTTTTCATCAGAATTGTAATCCATAAAATTTTGTACCTTATACATCATTGTTGGGTTCCAATTCTCTAAGCTGTTGAGAGCCTCAGCTTTAACCAGGTCTTGTTTGAAATTGCTTGTTGATGGGACATCACTGTTGGCCATCAGACAATTGTTATCTTCTTCACCTTTTGCTTGTTGGAAGCCACTGAGTCTTCCGACTTTCTCACCTTAGCCATGGTCATTAGGTACTTAACCCCGTAGCCATCGTCCTTATTTGTCTTGTATGGTTTGGATGTTGAGCCAACAGCTATAGACACACAGTCAGCAGCTATATTGCCTATTTTGCCACGTATAAAGCACTTAGCCTTAGTTTTGTCAAATGCTTTCTTTTTTATGGCATCTGGCTTCTTTTGCAGCATTTTTCCACCAAACCTCTTCTTATTGAATTTTCTGACAAGCATTGCAATCATTTGCTCATTATAAAATTTAATAAGATCTCCATAGTCTTCTTCCTCAAACAATTCTTCCATTTCATCATCAGCCTGTTGATCAGCTTGTGTGAACACATCACACACCTTACCAACAGGTTGTCTCACGCTGGCCACTAAGGCATCACCTCTTTTGGACATCTCCAAGGCATTTCTTTTATGTTGCCTTGATTGTTCATCATTTAGTAAGGACCCATACAGATTTACAAGATCCATACCTTAGATGGTGCCTGAGTTTCTTAGGATAGTAGAGAAATAATTCCATTCCTCAGGTAGAATGTCCAAAAACTTTTTTACCAGAGTTAAGCAGTCCTTGGTGATCCCAACAGCTTTGAGATCATTGATTAGAGCAATGAATCTGGTATAGGTTTTAGTGAGAGACTCCTTTGGCTTTGCAAAGAAGAGTTCATACTGTCTAACAAGATTGTTGATCCTGTTATCCAGTGTGATAGTGGGACCATCATAGACGGTACACAAAGTATCCCACATCTCCTTTGTAGTGTTCATTTTCTCAATCTGTTTGAACACATCATCAGGAAGAGAAATAACCAGGTTGTTCCTGGGCTTTGCATCAAGAGCAACTACCTTTTGTCTTCATCAGACCATTGAGCTTTTTCCTTTTCAAAGGTTCTGATTTCAGGAACAGCTCCTTCAACAGCAGGAGTGATATTAGTAACAGAAGTTGGCACATAGGGTCCTTCCATTACTATCTCTGGTAGTTCTACATCCAGATTCTCTAAGTAGAGCATCATTCTACACTTCCAACCAGAGAAGTTCTGATGATTGAACTTGGGGGGTATTGCCATTGAACCATTGTCATAGTAAGAGGAAAAGCTGGCAGCACTGTTGTCCATGGGGAAATAGGGAGAATGAGAGATCTAGAGTTAAGAGACACTCTATTGGCTCTGATACCAGTTGTAGGTCCCAAAAGGTTTCCTTACTATGTTGCTCTAAGCTGTAGAGGGAGGGGAGGGTGAATATAGCCATTTAAAACTCAACACACTTTTCTCAATGTTTGTGTATATTATCAACAAGTGTTAATTACAAACAAGCTTGAACTGCGGAATGGTTCAAGCTGTGATGAAAAATACAACAAATGTTTAACTAATATAACACACACTTAAACTAGGTACAATGAATACACTCACTAAGATGAACTCACTATTTACGAGACAGACATATGGACAACTTGGACACACGTTACTGTTTTATTCAAGCAGACTTGCATGCATGAAAACACACTTCTTTGCACGATTTGGATTTCACACTCTTGATTATCTCACATTTCTTAGAAGCTTCCTTTTATAGTCTCACTGAGAATCTCAGAGAAGCTTCCTCGTTGGACATAGAGTTAGTGGAATGTCTTTCCAAAAAGACAAAACAAGTTTTCTTCACCATCTAACAAAGCATAATTGTCTTTACATTGCATAATATTTGTCTTTTCCATTTTGTCTCTTTGTCTTTTCCTTTTCCTTTGAACCTTTCATCTTATGTTGTGGCCATTTTGATATAAAAAGCGGTCTGTCACCCATTTCAAATATCCACTTTGTCTTCATGTAACAGAACAGCGTATGCAGTCTTTGAAGTCTTTGTTTTCCACTTTGTCTTCGACTTTGTAAACTGAACTTGTAGTCTAAAATAATACATGAGGACATGGAAACATATTCCATAAAGTGTTTAGCCTGTTCACAAAGACAGCATCTGTTGACAAGGAACAGAACACTTAGAATTTGTCCAAGCTGCTCAACAGGATAGAGCAGCGTAGACAGTTTATGTCCATCCTGTTCAATAGAATAGAATAGCTTGAGCAATCTGGATTAGTTACAATAAATGCAACAGGGTAAATCTGGATTAGTTACAATAAATGCAACAGGGTAAACAACTTTTACTAATATTGCAAATCAATTATCAGGTTTCAATAAGGCATTAACAGGCCTTAAATTATACCTTCAAGTGCATCAAACAAGTTTGATTGATAATCTCCCCCTAAGATGTAGAACAGGTTTGACTGAGGCCTTTTTGTGCCATTAAACCTATTTTCATCAATGGATTTTGTTAAAATATCTGCAAGCTGTTCTTCTGTAGGACCAAAAGTAACCTCAACATTACCTTTCTGGATTTTGCTACACCAACTAATCAACTTTCCACCAAGGAGTTGTCACCCACATGTTGTGCTTTTTCTATCTAGCCTGCAACCTGCAAAATCAGAATATGTGTAGCCAATTAGATCAAGGCTAGAGTCTTTGGGATACCAAAGACCTTAACCTGGTGTACCTTTTAGGTATCTGAAAATTCGTTTTATAGCAGCTAGATGTGATTCCTTTGGATCAGCTTGAAAGCTAGCACATAAACACGTAGCAAACATTATATCTGGTCTACTAGCAGTTAGATATAGCAAGCTCCAAATCTTACCTCTGTAAATTGTTACAGAAACAGGTTTGCCATAGGTATTAGCATTCAATATAACATTGGTTGCCACTAGGGTTTTGATGGGAGAACATTGATCCTAGAAAGATAGTTAGTTCACCCATCAAGCTCATTTAAGGTTTCCATGTCTTAATGTGTACTTTCTTTGATTTATAAAAATTCCATTTGAGGTTTGTTTAACCTATAATTATAGAAAGATAGTTAGTTCACCCTTCATGCGTATTTCATACTTTGAATTCATGAGCAGTGAGAAGTTCTTGCATAACTGTTCCATAGCAAAACCAAATATAATGTCAACCACATAGATTTGAACAAACATAATATCTGACTTCACTTTCTTTATGAACAATGTAGTATCCACTTTACCTCCGGAATATCCATTGCTCATAAGGAAATCAGTAAAAGTGTCATACCAGGCTTTTGGGCCTTGTTTTAGTCCATAGAGTGCTTTATCCAACTAATAGACAAAACCTGGATGATGTTCATTTTAAAAACCTGGATGTTGCTTAACATATAACTCTTCTTGCAGGTTACCATTCAAAAATGCACTCTTTACATCCATTTGAATTACCTTCATGGTCTTGTGAGCAACATATGCGATAAACAAACGAAATGCTTCTAGCCTGGCCACTGGAGCAAATGTTTCATCATAGTCAATTCCTTTTTCTTGCCTATAACCTTGAGCAACCAGTCTTGCCTTATTTCTAATGACATGACCTTGCTCATCCACTTTGTATCTGAAAACCCATTTTAAGATAATTATTGTTTTTCCTTAGGCATGGGGACCAGCTTCCATACTTTGTTTCTCTCAAACTGATTGAGTTATTCCTGCATGGCAGTGATCCAATTGGCATCTTTCATTACATCATCAACTTTCTTTGGCTCCATCAGGGACACAAAATTTGAGAACACACAAAATTTTCCAAGACTGTCCCATCTTGTCTGCACACCTTTATTTATGTCACCAATTATTTGATCATTTAGGTGACACATGATCCACTTAGGATCGTGTTTCAATGATGATTCTTCTGTTTCTTAAGCATTAGTTTCTATCACAACAGGTCTTGTAGAACAGCTTTCATGATTGTCAGACACACTGATATCTTGAGATTGTTCATTTTTTGAGGAAGAAACATTATTGTTGAACATATCAATAGAGGATTCAGGGAAATCAACTTTGATTGGTTCTGGACATGGTATATCAACTATATCAGTGCACTTATTCACACAGGGTGAACCAATATAGTCATCATCATGTCCATTATGGTTAACAGGCTCCAGTCTGGATGATGTGGAAGCTTTAGAGTCCTTTTCTTCAGCATTGGAATGCATAAGATCATCAAAGCTAAAGTGTCTGAAAACTGATTCAGAATCAGCTTTGAGTGAAGGATTTATAGACTCTTCAGTGGTGACATTGATGGATTTATTTACCACCTTTCTCCTGGGGGTGTATACTCTGTAGGCTTTTGAAACAATTGAGTATTCAACAAGCACTTCTTCATCAGCTTTGGCTTCCAATTTAGCCATGTTAGTGCATCCTGTGTGACGATAGCAGTCTAAGTGTAGATAATGTTTTGTAATAGTTCAAGTCTTCATAATTGCATGTTAATTCATATGTCTGATATATGTTTGATATTGATTGTATATATGTTTGAACTTGTTTATGATTGATGTTTTACTTAAGTTCAAAAATAAGTTGTAGGTCCAAAAAGGTTTCCCTAGTGTATAATTCTAAACTGTAGAGGGGGGGGGGGGGGGGTGAATACAACAATTTAAATCTCAACACTCTTTTCTCAATGTTTGTGTATATTATCAACAAGTGTTAATTACAAACAAGCCTGAACTGCGGAAAGGTTCAAGCTGAGATGACAGATACATCAGATGCTTCAACTAGTCTAAGACACACTCAGACTAGATACAATGAATACACTCACTTAGATGAACTCACTGTTTTTACAAGACACAGATGGACAGCTTGAGTATGAACAGCTTAGACACACGTACTGTTATATTCAAGCAGACTTCCATGCATGAAAAACACACTTTAATGCATGATCTGATTTCTTACTCTTGGTTATCTAACAATCCTTAGAAGCTTCCTTTTATACTCTCACTGAGAATCTCAGTGATGCTTCTTCACTGGACAATGAGAAAGTGGGATGTCTTTTCAAAAAGACAAAACACCTTTTCTGCACATGTTGATAAAGCAGACTTGTCTTCATGTGGCAGAATCTTTGTCTTTTTCTTTTTGTCACTGTTGCATAACGCTTTAACCAAAAGAGGAATGTCAACTTTGCATCTTTCTTCTTTTGTTAAGGCCATTTTAATATAAGGAAAGGTCTGTCACCCTTTTCAGATATCCGTTTGTCTTCATGTTACAGAACATCGTAGACAGGCTTTTGCAGTTACTGTTTTCCACTTTGTCTTCGACTTGTAAACTGATCTTGTAGTAAAAAACAATACATGAGGACTTAGAAACATATTCCATAAAGTGTTTAGCATGTTTACAAAGAACATGTTCTGTTCACAAAGAGCAGAACACTTAGAATCTGTCCAAGCTGCTCAACAGAATAGAGCAGCGTAGACAGTTTATGTCCAGCCTGTTCAACAGACAGAACATCTTGGGCAATCTGCCTTTGTTGCAACAAATGCAACAGGGTAAACAACTTTGACTGATATTGCAAATCACTTTTCAGGTTTCAATAAGGCATAAACAGGCCTTAAATTATACCTTCAAGTGCATCAAACAGGTTTGATTAAAAATCTCCCTCTAAGATGTAGAGCAGGTTTGACTGAGGCCTTTTTGTGCCTAACAATCTCCCCCTATTTGCAATAATCAGTCTGAGCTGATTTTATTAATAATCACTATACATTTTACAATACATCTTGCTGAAATGAAATTACAACATTAAAGTAAAGTAAAAGATCAGTTTATATATACTGATTTTTTATTACATAAACAACATATATTTTTACAAAAGTACAACTGAAGTACTAGTGTATATTACAACTAATGTAAAAATAAAAGTTACAACTTATGTAACGAAGTATAACTAATGTACAATATAATTCAACAATTTGGACTGTTGATGATGGGAGAAGATAAAGGCAAGCCTGTCCAACATATGGACAGCTTCCATTCTTCACCTACTCAGATAGTGGATGGACTTCATGACAGTGGTGGTGGCAATCCTTCTTCAAACATTCTTTGCAGCTCATCCCTGGTTTCCTCCAAATGTTGTATTTCAACTTTGAGGAAAATAAAATTGGGATGTTCAAGCTCCCCTCTTTCATAGAAGCCTCTGAGCTGATCCCAGATGGCTGCTCTGCACTTACTAGATTGCCTGAAGGAGTGTGCAAGTCTGAATGCTACAAGTTGTTTAAGACCAACTTTGCGTAGGTCTGATTCTCTCTGAAAGCATTTCTTCTTTGTCAAGGGATCTACAAAAAATGCCCCAACTCAGGCTCTGCAATCAGCTTGCTTTCTTCAAATTCCACTCCTTTGGGCAGGCTGTGGTCAACTCCCTTGATCTCTACTGCATAGTCACCTTGTTCAATTAAGATCAGGAATTCCTCCAGCTCTGAATCTTTTCTATTCATCTTGTCCTTTATTTTGGGGTAAGTCACTAAGACACCCTTACTTAAATCTTCTGAGACCAGGCCAAGGTCTTTCACTCTTTCCATCAACTTTTTGACATATGCCCTGATAGTCTTAGCCGTTTCAGACTTAGACTTGCTCAGGGCAACTGCCAACTCTACCCATTCTCTGTACCCCATCTGTGCAACATTAGTGTAGTCATATGATTCCAGTTCTGGGCATGTTGCAGCAATTCTTGTTATTTGCAGCTTCCACTATTTTCCTTTTCTTGAAATGGGCACAACTTTGACAATGGATTTCTTGGCAAGTCTTCTATTTGCAACATAATAGAACTTTTTCCTTGCCAAGTTGTCAAAGTGTATCTGGGCTCTTGCAGAGGATGCTTGTTTTGACTTGGTCATAGAGACCAGAGCATCCTTTTCCTTCTCACCTTCCTTTTCACCCGCTGACTCTCTAGCAGCTTCAAGCAGTTTTCTTTGCACATCCAAAGAAGGCATTTTAGTTTTGCTTGCCTCTTTGAATGCAAGAGATATGGCAAATTTGGCTGAGGCTTCTTCTTTTCTTAGTGTTTCCAAGGCTTTGAGCTGTTCATCTCCGAGTTCATAGTATTTTTTCCATAGAAACACCCATTTCCTTAGCCCTTGCCTTATCAAACTTTAGCTGCGCTGCTCTTTGATGGTCAGGGTCAAAAACTGCTTTCTTCTTTCCTTTGGCTATTGTAGTTTGAACAGCCTCAGGAATCTCTACCTCTTGTTCTTCTTCTTTTTCCAAGATCAGATGCCTCCTTCTGCTTGGCCTGTCCCTAAGAATGGATACCTCCCCCTCAGTTTGTGCAGGGTTTGGAGATCCAGCCTGAGTAGGCTGAGCAGCTTCAGTATGATGAGAGACATCTGCTGCTGGACCTGCTGCTTGACCAACAGATGCTGATTTCTCCTTAGAAGGAGAAGAAGTTTTCTCCCCCTTAGACATAGTCTTTGAGGTAGACAACTTCTCCCCCTTTGAAGGAGATGGACCAGCACCTTCAACAACTGGTCTGCTTGGAGAAACGAATTCAGTAGGCTTGGCAGCGGTTTTGGCAGCAGGTTTGGGGCCAACCAGGCTATGCACTAAGATAGCTAGGTTATCCTTTACCTCTGCAAGCTAGGTAAGGTAGGCTTGAAGAGAAGAGGATTGAGAATCAGCAATTGAGGACAGCTTGACAAGATTTGCTCTGTCAGAAGCTGTGAATTGCTAACTTTGAAGCTGTGAAAGATGTAACTCAAGAGAGTCCTGCACATCATCAAGATTTGCTGACACAGAATTTGACAGAGAGACAATTAAAGGGTTTGAGCTGGCCAGTGTAGTAGGAAGGGTAGTAGTACAAGTAGTGAGGAGAGTTGACAGCTATTGAGATATGGCTATAATGGAGGACACGGGGTCCTGTTGATGGGAAAGAATAGAGGAGAGTGAAGTGGAGATGTTTTGCAGCTGTGCAGTGAGTGCAAACAGATGTGAGGACTGGTCATGTTGTGGGGTGGCTGGAAAGGAATTCATGAACATATCATAGAATCCTTGTAGCTGAGCAGACACAGAGTCTGAGATTATGGATGGTAGAGCAGTCATGGAGTTTTGCAAAGATCCAACTTTGTTGGTCAGCAAGGAAAGCTGATCCTTCAAAGGAAGGTCTTTGGGCGATGGGGGAGTATAGGTAGACTGTTTAGATTGGGTAGAGGGTGATGAATGAGATGAAGATGAGGCAGGTGTTTGGGGATGTGATGGAGAAGGAAGGGCGACTCTGGACAGAAGCTCCATGGCTTGGGTAAAAGTATTATGGCCCAGCTTGGAGGAGTCAATGGGTCCTTTAGCAGTGGCTGTATCTACTTCATCAGGAGAAGGGTAGAGGTTGGTAGCCTTGCAGATACACTTGTGTTGCAGCACCTTCATGAAGGCCAGGGGTTGTTCCCTCTGCAGCACCTTGGTTTAGAAGTGCCTCATCATTGGGAGATGGGATGTGCATTTCAACATCTGTAGTGGTGAAACCTGCTGATGGAGTTTGAATATGAGGAGCAGCCTCACCAGAGGGATGGTATGTTCCATGATGTTCATCGGCTTGGGATGTTTGTCCTTCAGCAGTTGTTGGGTGTACAACAGCTGTATCATGAGGAGCCGAAGTTGGAGCCTGATCTACTAGATGGTCTAATCCACCAGGTTTGGCACCTTGTGCAGACTCAGGGTGTGAAGAAGTATGGGGAGGAGACTGTGTGGACTCAGTATGGAGTGGAGTGAACTCCTGTCTTTCAATATTCTCAGCCTGTTGGGAGGCTAGAATAGTTGATGTGGTAGTCTCCTTATGTTCAAATGGTTCCTGTTGGGAGGAACCAGAGGGCCTAGGCTGACTCAGGGTAGACTCTTGTTGGAGTGAAGCCTACTCCAAATGTGGTGAGTCTTCTTGCAAAATAGGAGAAGCAGCAGAGGTTGCTTCTTTTTCAACTTAACCTGTTGAGAGGGATCAGAGGGGCTAGATGGGTTGGTTGTTTTCTTTTTGGCTAAGGTTTTGCGTCTGTATAGTCTGAGAGATGAAGTGGAGGATGGATGTTGTGGAGATGAGATGAGGGGTTCTGTTTGGACTGGTGGGGAGACTGGGTCAGAAACAGGTGGGTTAGCCTGTTCCATACTCTCAGATGCCACAGAGGCACCAGCCATAAAGGCTTCAGGTTCAACAGATGAACCAGGGTGAGAAGCTTGCTCCCCCTCAGCCACAAAGGCTGAAGGAGCAGACTTAGACTTGGCTATTTTAGCCTTCTTGTGGACAGGCTCAGCTTCAGTCGTTTCCAGTGTCCTTTTAACAAACTTGACCCTAGATTTGGATTTTCCCTTGGGAGCAGTCTCTGGATCCACCCTCATAGCAGAGGGTCCTTCCACCATTCCTAGCAACCTCCTCATTGGTGTTGACAGAGGAGGTTCATTGGGGAAAGCAGGAGTGTAGAAAACAGTATTTTCTATGACAGGGAATGCAACAGTACGAAGTAGAGGCTGAGAGTTATAGAGCTGCTCACCACAGATGTGCTTGAAAATGAGGCTCAAAAACCTGGGATATCGAACAGCAGCTGGACGTGTTTCCTGCTGCACCAGGTTCCTCAAGTTCATGACAATCCATCTTGCCATGTTGATTGTAGTCCCATCCACAAGCTGAAGGACTATTGGAATCTCATCACGGCTGATTTGGTCGAATGTACCAACTTTACTACTGAAGCACATCACCACCGAGGCTAACAAGAAATTGTAGGTTGGAGACAAATCCTTCCTAAACAATGTAGCTCCAACTTTGGGTTCTGCTACACCACAGAAGTGTAGCAGATTTCTCATCTGTTCATCTTCAGGCTGTGGCTGATCATTGGTTTCAGCCACAGGGAGACGAAGAGATTCCCTGGTCAGACGAGTAGTGATCTCAATGGTCTGAGTCCCATTGAGTATGGTTCCCCTAATGATTTTGGTAGAAGGATCATAAGAGCAGGTGTACCAAAATTCATAAACCATCTCCTAATACAGGACACCAGAAGATGCAGTCATTGCATAGTTCAGTGGGTGAACTTTCAGAAACTCTACCATGACTACATATCCTTTTCCCACATAATTTTTAGGGATGGTTAGGTTTGCAAGGTAGTTGGCAGGTTTCAAAGTCAGCATCGTGGTAACAGACGAGTGTTTGTACACATCGTTACCAACGAAGACTGGAAGAAAGGGGTTGTAAGGTCTACCACTGACAGATCTATCTAGACGCGGACCCGTTAACGAGTGCGGAATCCTCGTTGACGGTTAGACGGACAACTCTCAACCAACGGAAACACGGAGACTATTAGACGCTGAACGAACGACACACGAACGATCCTACGTACTAATTCTCTCCGAAACGGGACTCACCTAGCTGATAAACTCGAGATCGCCTATTGCTTAATTCCTCACGAATTCTGCCAAAGGTCTGCTAATCATTCGAGTCTATCCCTAATTATAGACCCTGATTCGAGTCTGTTGTGGGCCAACCTCGAATCTGGCCTAAGGCCTCATTCGAATCTGTCCATCTGACAGATTCGAATCTAACCTATTCGAATCTAAGGATACATTCGAATCTATCACAGATTCGAATGTCTTCCTTTACATATTCGAATCTAACCAATACACTTAAACACTTAAGTGATGAAACTTATAATATTACCTTATGATTGATTTTATCTTTGAGTTTTATGTTTGAACTTCTTGTAATACGTTACATCAAGTTCAAACATACAAACACTGATAAACATCAATCATATATAATATATATATATACCAAACATATGCAAAATCACAATGTAAGACAACTTAGACTGCTATCGTCACACGGGATGTACCAACAGACTCCCCCTTGACGATAGCTTCTAATAATTCACACATTTGATTTAAGAACATGGTTTATTATTGATTCAAAATACTACCAGCATACAGACCTTTTTCTACACATACCTTGACTACATTTTCATATTTACTCGCTTCAGCATCCATATGTGCGTCACTGGAAATCTTACAGTTATACAAGATCTGCAGGTCTTCTTTAGATAAGTTCACCAGGTGAAGCGGGTCATAGACTCTAAGAATAACCTTTTCTTCTAAGTCTTCCATAACCGCTTCCCCAGTTTCTGTGTCAGCATACCACCACTTCAGATTCTTCAGAATGTTTTGTGGCATTGGCTTGAGAGGTACCTTCCTAAGACACCTGGCTGGCTTATAATGAATCCTCATCCAAGGTCTACCAGTTAGAGGGTCGATACGTGATGGATCCTCAACTCTTTTCCCAACTCTTGGACTCAGGCGCTCAAATTTCCTCGATCTTCCCTCCTTTCTTATTATTCTTGCGATAACGTCCGCATAGGGATCATTGCCAATATTTATCAGATCTTTCCATGCTAAATCTGCAATTTCATTCTTTGGCAGGGAGTTGAACGCCTTTAAGGTTCGCCTCATGTACTGAAGCCCGTCTTTTCTCTTTATTATGAATAGCTGCAGATCTCTGTCAAAGAACCAGCTTAAAATTCGCTCAGACAGCTTCCCCGTACCTGGCACTCTCATTGTCCTTTTAATTGCAGCTTCCTTCTCTTCAGCCCTGAACCATAGCTTTCGTTTTTCTTTATTGGTTAGCTCTCTTGCAGGTTCCTCTGTCGATGGCTGAGGATTTAAAGCAACATTCACTATATCTGCATCGACAATGTTATGTCCATCAATCATATAAGTATCTGTGATAGGATTCTGCTGCACAATTATCTCATCAGCTTCATCATCCTCATCAGCAAGTACTTCATCATCTGATCGCCAGTCGACTATCTCCTCTGGCGCAATCTCCCCTTCTTCAAGCTCTTCATCTTCGTTATCAAAGCCTACATCCAGTGGATCATCATCAAGATCCATGAGCGCGTCAATCATCTCACTGATTTCAAAGTCTGTAGGCTCCTTAGACGAACTAGCTTCACCCCTGTGTCCTTCTCCTTGACTAGGCTCCCCCTGAATTTGAGTAACTTGAGCTGCAGGAAAATCTACAGACTCAATCTCTTTATTTGCACTCGGATCATTGCCTTCATCATCATCATCTTCTCGCTGAACTTCCTGATCTTTACAACTCGTCTCCCCCTGAGTTTGAAGATTTTTCATAAGCTGCTCTAGGAGGGACCGCATTGCTCGGATCTCAGACGATTGATCAGCAACAAATGATTTAATTTCCGTGTTCTCGTCTCTAACATTTTCAACAATCGTTCTCAGTTCGGCATTCTCCTTATCAAGATTAGAGTTATGCTGTTGGAGTTCACCGACTGCTTTTGTGAGAGATATGATTTGAATGTTCTGAAAGTCGACACGGCTTTTGAGTTGCATGATTTGTTGATTTTCAGTATAGGCGTCTGATGTAGAAGGGATGGACTGAATGGGAGCAGGGTTGAATGGATGGGGAATGTAAGGTTCATGTTGCTGAGGTGGAGGTGATGGTGGAGCTGTGGTTTGAGGGTGGGTGTGTGGAACTTCTGACTGACTGGCGGATGCCGAGGAAGACCCTTGCATGAACCGATGACGTTTGGCCCTTTGCCTCGTCAGTAGTGGAGCATCATCTTCTTCTTCAAAATCCGAATCTTCAGATTCCCTGGCCTCTCGCCTTCGCGAACCACCTTCATTGATGATCAAGCGTGAACCGTAAGTTCCAATTTGAACAGATTCTGGAGCTTCAACTTCAATCTCCTCCATCTCTTCTGATTCTGTAGCAGATGATGACTCATCATTGGCAGTCTGCTCAGGCTCATATTCGTCAACATCTCTGAAGACATCTTCTTCTCCCTCTGGAGGCTCAAGCAATTCTCCCACTAACGCGGCAGCTATATCCTCATTTGCATGTGGACCCGCCTCCCAGATTTCGTTTAACGTTTGGCACAATTGATCAGCTTCATTTGGGACAGTTGACGGCCCTGCTTCCTGCATTTCTGGTTGCTGACTCGAAGAAGGCCTAGACGCCTGAGACTGACTTGCAGTATCTCTTTGTCTTCGCCTTGGATCACGGGGACGAACACGAGTCTGATGCGGTTGCTGATGCGGTTGCTGTTGCTGTTGCTGTTGCTGTTGCTGTTGAACTTCTATTTCACATGCCCAGTTGGCATTATCAGGTGCCACAAAGTTCCTGTCTAAGATAGCTCCAAACAACGGACGAGCAGTAGGAACAGCCAATCTTCCTCGGTGTGAGGAACAATCAGCAAATATGCGTTTCTCCATTACATTCACGCTCAAAGAATCATTTGATTGTGGCAGACTTGGCAAAAAGTGACGTATCAACATCATCACGAACCTCGGATACAACAGGAACCTTTCTCTCTCAGGAGCCGTGATTTGATGAATAAATTCTGAGAAAATCAGCTGCGAGAAACTAAACTTCTTATTGTACACCATCGCGATCATTGCTGATTGGATTTTTGATACAATGTAATCAAATCCAGCTTTCTTCGGTGCAAAACAGACCATGAAGACATGGACCAAGAAACGCCATTGCCCAATCAGGCCACTCTTCATATATGACGACTTTGTTACATCTAGACTGTAACCCATTCGTTGAAAAGCCGCTTGCCTAATATTTAGTGGAAAATCAATAGGCCCAGACTCCTCTTCCTCAGATCCTAGCTGCAACACTTGACGCAGCATATCGGCAGAGAATACCAACGGTTGCCCTGCGATCCTTGTTCTCAGCACTGTCGGGGTGACAGAGCAGTCAACTTGTAAGTGATCATAGAACTGCCGCACATATGAGATTACAATCGGAATGTTCTGAAACAGAGCGTAGCTAATTCTGGATTCAGCTAAGAAGTCCAACACTTCACGAAAACCCTGCGCCTCAGGGATATGATTATCTGGATTAAGAACCATATTGTGCTTAGGGACGAAAGCACGAGCTGCCATATCTGCACAGTAAGTTAAAATGTTAGAGTCATTAAAAATCAATTAACTTGTTTAAATTTAAATTTGCTTTATTTTGTACTTTACAAAATCTAACACAATTAAATTTCCACAAGTTTAATAAAATTTAAATTAAACAAATTAAGTACAGATTCGAAGTCTCTCTTTTCGAGTCTAATGGACAGATTCGAGTATACCCTATTCGAGTCTGATGGACAGATTCGAATATCTGGTCATCTCGAATCTATTGATAGATTCGAGAAACCCATGATCAGACTCGAATGTCCATTATCAGATTCGAAGTCCCGTCGGCGTTTATTTCAACAAAAACCCACAATTTTAACCATTTTGAACGTAGCAAATCACATACATTAGTTCAACTAGGTTCTAATTATAGATTTATGCTTTGAATTTGATCTTTTATTAGTCCAAACTTGGTAATTTTGCAAAAACCCTATTTTGACCTATAAAACTTCAAAAAGCGACGATTTGGCCTTAAATTGTGTATAAAACTACATGAAACTTGTATAATCAAGTTGATTATACCTAGATATAGTAGTAGAGTCGAACACAACAGCTTTAGAATCGACGAAATGTCGTTTAGTGGAAATACGATAGACTCGAGATTAGATTCGAGATCGCTAGAACAGATTCGAGATATCAGATTCGAGAACAGTGAGAAGTAAATGCTTTCACTGTGGACCTTTATATACTAACTACCTTCGAGTCTATGCAATTTCGAGTCTACTGACAGATTCGAAGTATCTCACATTCGAGTCTGTCTTAGATTCGAAATTTCCAACACTTAGAAAAATTTCGGAAATTTTTGAAATAATTTCAACTTTTTCCAACTATTTTCTACTGTGTAGTGTAACCAGATAAACTATGCCAAATCTTTTACCCTAAGCTCAGATATTTCACGCATTGTATATTTTATTCAACTTTGAATGCACCCTCAGTAATTATTGACCTTTTACCTAAGTAAAAATTAAACTAAACTAAAATAAAATAAAATAAAATAAGGTAAAAATAAAGTAAAATTAAAATAAAATAAAATTTTGACTAAAAAATTTAATCTAGACTTAAGTTATAAAAATAAATTTACAAGCTAAGCTAAATACCAAACAACATATTTTTGGTGAGTATAGTCTAAGAAAGGTTCAATCAGATAGCGATGTCCGATACTAACTTTTAGTACTTAAACTTTCACACTTAGGAATTTTTGAATTCCTTTGATTGTTTGTCGTGACATACCCACTTAGCCGATTGTTGGTATTTTACCCTGTTAAACACTCTACATTTCGGAATATCCCTTGGCCTTTTTATTTATCAGGAAATTATCTTACGTGACTCAGACATAGACATACTTTTATGATCAAGGCACACAGACAAAATTCTAACTTGTTGGTATTTGCAAACTTTCTTTAAAAGACAAACATCGGACACAGGTCTGTATTCTCATACAACAAAGTGTCTTAGTTCGACTTAAGGTTTAACTTTAAAGTTAGCAGATAGCGGTGACAGGTCTGTACTGACGTACAACAAAGCGACATGTCTGCTAACACGAATCTAAACAGAGACAACAGGTCTGTACTTACGTACAACAGAGTTGCATGTTTTCGACTCTCAGTTTTTCATGATATTTCTATTCTTTCCATTTTCAGACGTATTTGATGTTGCTATACATCCCCAGAAAGTTTGCATACCTCATTTAGACTCAATGTTTGTATGTCTTGTACATAAAAATTAAGACCGATTGGTCATACATCTAGGTTAGTGACACGCTTGACTTTTTCTAGAATATTTTATTAGCCTTGTGATTCCCTACATGTATTATGCCTACCAACACATCGAACTAAATAAAGTATAACACTTAGGATTTAGTTGCATTATGTGTGAAAGCCTAAACACTTAGAGTCTGTAACGACGGTGCTAATTTTCGTCACTTTGAACCTATGTATCTAAGACTTAACTCCTTTTCTGATATTCTCCTTTTTTTTTGTATTTTTGTAATTTTCTCTCTTTTTTTTTTTTTGTTTTTCATAGCAAAAAGCTGTAAACTAAGCTAACCTAATAACTTACTAAAAATAGAAACTTACTAATAATAGAAACTTTCCTAAATTAGAAACTTACCTAAATTAGCAGCCTACTGTAAAAAAGAAAGAAATATAACAACTATAAAAGAAAATAAAATACTACTAAGGTTAATTTACTCTGGGTTGCGCATTCCATTAAGTTGAATTAAATACTCAAATCGTGACTTATCAAATGCTTTGGTAAATAAATCAGCATTATTATCTTCAGTCGCCACCTTTATCAGTTTGATTAAATTCTTTTCAGCACAATCACGAATAAAATGATGCCTTATGTCTATGTGCTTTGTTTTACTGTGTTTAACTGGATTATTTGTTATCGCAATAGTAGATTGATTGTCTATCCTAATTGGAGTTTGAGTATAAGCCAAACCGTAATCCCGCAATTGTTGTTGTATCCACAAAACCTGTGAACAGCAACTACCAGCAGCAACATACTCGGCCTCGCACGTTGACACGGCTACCGAAGTTTGCTTCTTGCATTGCCAGGATACCAGTCTCCCTCCGAGGAACTGACAACCTCCAGTCGTTGATTTGCGCGTCAAGCTGCATCCTCCGTAGTCAGAATCTGTGAACGCTTCCAACTCTAGATCTCCCTCCGCGTGATACCAAAGTCCCAGCTTCGGTTTCGAATTGAGGTATCGTAGAATCCGCTTCACAGCTTTCATATGCATCTCCTTCGGATTCGCTTGAAACCTAGCACAAATACAAACAGCAAACATAATATCAGGTCTTGAAGCAGTTAAATACATAAGTGACCCAATCATGGCCCGATATAAAGTCGGATCCACATCGGTATCACCATCAGTACCCGGCCCGAGATTGTGATTCACTTGAATCGGCGTGCTGAAGTGGGCAGTCAACTTTGTTCCTTCCATCCCAAACCGTTCCAATATGTAATAGACATACTTGGTCTGATGGATAAACATGCCTTCCTTCTTCTGGTCAACTTGTAACCCCAAAAAGAAATTCAACTCCCCCATAGCACTCATCTCGAACTTAGACTTCATAACCTTCTCGAAATCTTTGCACATCTGTTCGTCTGATGATCCAAAAATGATATCATCTACGTACACTTGTACCAAGATAAAATGATCTCCCTTTCTCTTCACAAAAAGAGTACTATCTATCCTACCCCTCTCAAAGCCATTTTCTAAAAGATGGTTCGATAGAGTCTCATACCATGCCCTAGGTGCCTGATGTAATCCATAAAGAGCCTTATCTAATCGATATACTCTATCAGGATATTTAGGATCTGTAAACCCGGGCGGTTGTTCTACATACACTAACTCCTTCACTTTCCCATACAGGAAAGCACTCTTAACGTCCAGTTGATATACTTTAAATCCCTTGAAGGAGGCAAAAGCTAAAAACAACCTAATTGCTTCTAACCTTGCTACGGGTGCAAACACTTCATTGTAATCGATTCCCTCCTCTTGGTTGAAACCCTTTACAACTAATCTCGCTTTGTTGCGCGTGACTATACCCCGATCGTCTCGCTTGCACTTAAAAACCCATTTGGTTCCTATTGCAATCTCCCCTCGAGGTAACGGAACTAACTCCCACACTTCTAGTTTCCTAAATTGTGACAGTTCTTCCTGCATCGCTTCAACCCAGGAGTTGTCCTTAAGTGCCATTTGCACATTTTTGGGCTCTACTTGCGATATGAAACACGAATATAGACATGTATGATATGCCTCGGAGTCGTTTATCATCGACAACAACAAAGTGTTGTTATTTACACTACTCCGAGTCCTCACACCCTCGTTAGGATTTCCTATGATGCTATCTATTGGATGGTTCTTGTTAATCCTAGAGGTCTCTATTTCATCAACCCTTAGATTATCTCCTAAGTTGGATCCTATTTCACCTAAAGGGGGAACAGGCTCAGCTTCCACATTCTCTTCCTCACGGACGTTTTCCTCAGAGGCAGAACTTGATGCTTGAGTCTGATTCTCAGTATTAGGTTCTTCTGGATTAGCAACTTCTGGAGACCCATCTACAGTCGCAGTAGACTCGGACGTAGATTCGAACGTGGTCCTTGGAAAAATATGGCCATCGTCATTTAGGTGCAGCGTCGCCATGTCTTTATCAATTGTACCTGCAGTATCATCCAAAGGAATGTTAAATGACTCAAATAACTTATCATAGTCAAATATCCATTCCGGACCAGTTTGGGGTTCATGTGTATAACTTGTGACTTCAATATTATACACAATCTCCACAGTACCACTCTTTTTGTTAAAAACCCGTTTGTTTGGTGAGTTTGGCACATAACCTAGGAAGTATCCTTCGTCAGCCTTTTCACCAAACTTCGGTTGATGTTTTGTTCTTAAAAGTGTACATGGTACTCCAAACGGTTCGAATCCAGTTAAGGTAGGTGGCCGTTTATTCAAAATTTCATAACATGTTTTGTTCAATGATTTGACTGTAAGGACTCTATTTAAAATGTGGCACGCGGTATTCACTGCCTCCCCCCAAAACATGGTAGGAAGCTTTGAATCCGAAAGCATAGTCCTTGCAGCCTCAATCAATGTTCTGTTTTTACGTTCGGCCACCCCATTCTGTTGAGGTTCATATGGTGCACTGAATTGATGCATGATGCCCTTTGATAGGCAATATACACCAATTACAGAGTTTTTAAATTCAGTCCCATTATCACTACGTATATGTTTAACCCTTGTTCCGTAGGAATTCTCCACTTGGTCTAAGAACCCGATGAGCTTTGTAGCCGTCTCGTCCTTCGTACCTAAAAAGAAAACCCAAGAAAACCGTTAGTAATCGTCAGTGATAACTAAGCAAAACCAACTACCTCCTATACTCCTTTTGTTGATAGGGCCGAAAAGGTCCATATGCAACAAATCGAATGTCGAGGTTATGGAGTTCAGCTTCTTGGACTTGTGTGTCTTTTTATGTTGCTTGCCCTTCATGCACGGTAGACACTTGTCTTCAAATTGAAAGCTCTTCAGAGGCACACCTTGCACCAAACCATTCTTTGTTATGTAGTTCATTTTCCTTAGGTGCAAGTGAGCCATGCGTCTGTGCCACAAAACCGATTCCGTCTCCGAAGCTTTTGATAGTAAGCAGATCGGACCCATCGAATTATCTGGCTTGTTCATGTCGAGCATGTACAAGTCATTCTTCCTTGGAGCCCGCATCAATATCCAATCTTCAGGTATCTTGAATCCCGGCTTGAGCACTAACGCCTCAGTGTCAGTAAATAACACCGAGTTCTTCTTATCACTGATTTGAGATACACTAATGAGATTATGAACCAGTTTATCAACGTGATAAACTTGATCCAATGTAATCGTCCCATTAGTGACTTCTCCAGTTCCAGTGATATTTCCTCCTTTGTTGCCCGCGAATGATACAAATCCCCTATTACCTCCCTTGAAGTCTGTGAGTAGACTTCTTTCCCCCGTCATGTGCCTGGAGCAACCACTGTCGACGAACCACTTGTTGTTTGGACCGGTAGTTATCTCCTGCACATGAAAGAAAATAGGTTACCACTTGTTGTTTGGACCGGTAGTTATCTCTGATACCACTTGTAAGGTCTACCAATGCAAGATCTATCTAGACGCGGGTCCGTTAACGAGTGCGGAATCCTCGTTGACGGTTAGACGGACAACTCTCAACCAACGGAACACGGAGACTATTAGACGCTGAACGAACGACACACGAACGATCCTACGTACTAATTCTCTCCGAAACGGGACTCACCTAGCTGATAAACTCGAGATCGCCTATTGCTTAATTCCTCACGAATTCTGCCAAAGGTCTGCTAATGATTCGAGTCTATCCCTAATTATAGACCCTGATTCGAGTCTGTTGTGGGCCAACCTCGAATCTGGCCTAAGGCCCTATTCGAATCTGTCCATCTGACAGATTCGAATCTAACCTATATTCGAATCTATGGATACATTCGAATCTATCACAGATTCGAATGCCTTCCTTAACCTATTCGAATCTAGCCAATTGCACTTAAACACTTAAATGATGAAACTTATGTTTTAACTTATGCTTGACATAATCTTTGATCTTTATGTTTGAACTTCTTGTAATATGTTACATCAAGTTCAAACACACAATCAGTAACAGACAAACACATATTAAACATATATATCAAAATACTGGTTAACTCAGAATATTACCTAAATCATAATCGATTAGACTGCTATCGTCACACAGGGTGTACCAACAGAATTAAAGAAAGCTAACTAAGACTCAAAAAGTCAATGAGCAAATAAAAGAAATGAAACAAACATATATGCTTTAAAAACAACTCCCCTAACATCAAACTTGCAATCCTAAGATACATAATCAATGCAATGGGGACTTATTTAACCTAAAAACAATCAAAGACATAAATAAAAATGCAAACAAATCAGTCTTATAAAGACTTCAACTTATGAAACATGCAAGATCAAAAGAAACAAACTAAATGTAAACGATATAATTAAGTAATTTTTATTGTCGGGGTGCCTCCCGAAAGCGCTTGTTTTTGGGGAGTCATTAGCTTGACTCGAATGCACTATCCTTATTATTTTCAAAAAATTCCGAGAAATAGGGAAACATACCTTGATTATTTAGCACAACAAACATAATAGTAACCTTACTTGTACGCTTTGCATTGTGCTTGAAAGATTCGCGTGTAGAAGGTATTTCCCTACTGTTTGACATTACCCATTCTTTCATCGGATCTTTTGGCTTCTTTTTCCGATACACTGCTCTTTCATTGAGTCTCCGTGCTTTTGCTCGTGCTGGGGAGGCTTTTGTGTGCTTATAGACCTGCAAAGTACAATCGGTTACCGAAGAGAAAACATTAAAGTTAGGCAGTAATGAGTCAAAATGATAAACATAATAAAAATGAAGGTTATGAAGATCTGAGATAAATGAATTTGTGATGATTGGCTCCACGTCTTGTGCTAATTGTGAATCAACCTCACCCATATCATCTTCACCTACCAACAATCTCTCCAACTCCTTTAAGTCATGTTCTGGATTAAATTCCTCTTTGAGCACAATCATTGGGGACTTCAAAGCCAAATCCATAGCCTCTATGCCAAACTCAGACTTTAAAACATCCATGGGACTCATCAATGCCAAAGGTGGGAATTGAGCTGTACTTCGTGGGCTTGGACATTGCTCCTCATCCATGGTCGTCTTTGACATCTCATCCGTCTTAATCTTGATAACAGTGCCACTCATCGGAATACAAGCGTCTGAAGAGTATGAGAGTTTTGGGTTATCATGTGGTTTCTCATGGACTGTCGGGTAGAGATGAGTCTCATCATAAACACACTCCATATCTTCATCTGAATCACTCAAGTCACTATTGAAAGCGTGAATATTTTGTGCTTCGTATGAATGCAACTCTCCTAACTTCTCAACTCCACTACTCTCATACTTTTCACATCCTGCATCCTCTACTTCATCCTTAAGTGGCATATGACCAGACAACTCTTCCAATTTCTTGATCATGGATCTTTCCCAAATATCAAACTCAAGATTTCTTTCCTCTTGAGTGGCCATGAATTTCAACAGCAACTCCTCCAAACTAGATGTGTTCTCAGATTGGGATTCCGGAGGGGTTTCATATGAAGGCTGGATGTATTGGCTTTGATAATGATCTGGAGTGGGTTGGTATGATGGATAGCATTGGTATTCATTGTGATATTGGGTGGAAGGGTAATCATTTTGAGGCTCATAGTATGGAGGTTCATGATAAAAGGAAGGGGTTTCAGTCACGTAAGCATAAGGGTCAACTGGATTATGTGGCATGTGATGTTGAAAATTCTCAAAAGAAGATCCATTGTATATACCCCCATAGGACCACATATCTAGCTGCCCCATATCATATCTCGATCCTCCTTGACAATAAACCTCATCATAGCTCTCATTCCATATCTCATGACCATATCCATCCATATTCAACAGATTCCCCTACACAAAACAACGCACAGACAAACAAAACAAAGCAGAATAGAAATAGTAAAAAGAAACAAAGCAAATAACTCTCCAAGGAAAGACTTCCTGAGAGAGGATCGACTAAACTACCAGCTAGAATCCTTTCTCAATATCTCTAGCCGTTCCCCGGCAACGGCGCCATTTTGATCTTCGCGGATTTGGCTATTAAAATCAAAAGAATGAAGAAAGCCTAAGTATACCAAATACCACTGGCAGTGTACCAGTCGTAGATAGTACAGCTTGAAGCTGACCTCGGGGATTATCGAACTCATGGAACGGCAAAAAGGATCGAGATACCGATACTAGGATTATCACTAATATCTAGCCACTTAAAAGGGGGAAATGATGGATTACCTACAAACTAAACTAAACTAAACTACGAAATGCATGAATGCACCTAAGATCGAAATTAAACTAAGATACTTAAACTAAAATGAGAGATAAAGATAAACTATGATGATCTAAACTATCAAAAGCAAATAAGCAAGATAAAGATCAAATAATAAAAGCAACACCCACTTGGAATTGTTCTTAAGGATTTATGAAAAGGAATTAAGTGAATAAACACTCAGGATGTTTTAATTGAAACAGAAAACAAGTTAGAACTAAATCCAACCGTTTTAACATTTAAAGCACAAATGTATGTCAATCAAATGCGTACAAGACAATTAAAGAACACATCCCGCTAATTTTAGGAATCAAGTATGGAGTTCTCCAGTATTCCCCAACCCCATAAAACTAGCGAAAACATGCATTTTTATGAAAGAATCAACCAACTAAAACTAGTTTTTAAAACCAAAACTTTCTACACGTCAAGCGCTCGGAATCGGTTTTAAACATTCATTTTAATCGAACAAACACATATCATATTCATGGAACTTAAAGATCAAATTAACCCTATGATCACAATAATGCTAAGGATCAATTTCATGCAATAATTTCACAATTTATCAACTAGTTACCATATTATAATCACAATAATGCTAGAAATGGCAACAAACTAACAAATCACACAAATTTGATAAAGTTTGTAAAAAAATCAGCATTTTGAATTCAATTCTCATGATCACAATAATGCTAGAAAATCAAACTTAACACCGATTTTGTCAATTCCAACGCATCAATTAAATCATACACAATTGAGACATACACTTTTCCAACTAAAACATCAAAATCTTTTCATATATCCATCAAGAAACAAAATCCAAGTGAGTGTTAATAAAACTACTCACTAATCATGCTAATAACAATAAAATAAACGAAATCTAAACTAAACAAAACCATTTCAGAAAGTTTAAGGAAAGAATGTACCAAAACCGTAGCTAAAGATGATGAAATAGGAGAAGAAATCGTAACCGAATGCTTGAATCACCAAGGAAAACCGAATGCTTGAGCTAATCTAACCCTAACTATGCTTGGAAATCGAAAACCCTACTTACACCTACTAATCGCACCTTAAAATGTGTGAAAAAGGCGGCTATACTAAAATAAAAACGAAGATTGCCCTAAATTGGTCGTTGCTCTCTTTTTATATATCTGACGTGTCGTGGTCACGACAAGATGTCGTGATCACGACCCTGGGTCGTGGTCATGATCCCAGGTCGTGGTCATGACGTGTCAAAATGCAATGTGGCTTCAGAGGAGATCGGCTAAGTCCGTAGATTCGTCGTTTTCACTTCATTTTCCGTCCTTTTGGCAACATGGCGGCTTCAAACCTACGAAATATAAAATATGAAGCAAATCAGTACCATTTCTATATAAATCGAAGCAAAAACCGCCAGAATGTAAGGCAAAATGATACGAAAAATATATACAAAAGATGTCATATCACCTATTTTCTGACACCCTGAGACACACATTAAGACTCGAATATGTAAGATTGACAGCTTGTGAGTACACAAGGGTTAGAGTCTGCGAACGAAGCGTAATCACATAGCATATGACACATTGCATGTATAAGTAGATTTACATTCACTCACATGTATCTCACTCATTCCTGATATCCCCATTAGAGCGCCTGAGATCCAAAAGCACACTAAGATTCACATCTCCGATGTGTAGGCTCATCCCCTGCTAACAGGCCACACTCGTGAAGGTTAACATGAATAATAGAGCACAGTAGCGACCTGACAATAATCATTGTCATATGGTAATCCTACTTAGGGCTAGTTTAAAGCACTTAGCCCACACGATAACCCATCGCAGACAACTTAGAAAGGAATCTCATCTCATAAGCTCACTTTATCACTTTACATAAACATGTATAAGATTATAATAATGGAAGATAGAATCATACATGGGTTGCAACTTTCTCTACACACAACACAATCACGTACATAATATAAGCAACTAAAGACTCGTAGAAGAAGGTGTGCACTTCAAAAAGTAATTGTATAATCACTTGGATGGTAGTAGCAAACTCTAACCAGCTCAAGTAGTCTCTACCTAACCCATTACGATCTATGCTTATCCCTGAAGGCATAACAATCACAGTATATCAAACACAAACCCAATAGATTCGTAGTGGATACTCATATACTGTTAATATCACTAGCAAACCCCCAAACCCCAACTCAAACAAGCTCTCAAGGCCCAAACCCAAGTCTGGCCCCACCAAAGCCTGTCGCGATCGAGCTTCAGTCGTCGAGGTTGAGCTCATCATCGCGGTCGCGCTTCCCATACTGCGGTCGCGCTTCCAACTTGATCTTAATCAACCTGTATTGCCTGAGGTTAAATCCAAACTGCCTCAGACCCATCGCAACCGCGATTAATCTAGTTTGCTCTTTTTTTTGTTCCAGCTTCTACCCAAGGGGGTTTCAACACCCACAATCGATTCCCAACACTTTAATACCCTCAAAAGAGTCTTAAATATTACTAACACGGTACTATAACAATTCCCAATTAATTCATAACATACGACAAAATTAAACCCATTGAATTCAACCCCCCTCTTACCTTGCGAATGGAAGAACACTAAATTGATGAACTAAAGATAAATTCAAGCAGCGAGACTCGATTTCTGGCTTTTCTCCTCTGGTTCCAGGTGCTCCAAACAACACACACAACTTTGTACTTGGATTAAAGGGAAGGAATTAAAGGAAATGTTCAAATGTGTCTCATATATATGTTTAGGTAATAAAGTGGGTCCGACACTTAATTAATTTGTAGTGATTTCCAGTCCCATTATCCCAATTTTAAGTTTAATATTAGTTAATTTCGTTTAATCCCGTGAATTCATAATTATACTAAAATTTTAATTCGGAGCCACATATTACTTGATTCCTATCCGTATTAATTTATTAATCGGGATATCACTAAACCAATGCAACAATATTAATTTGAACAACTAACATGATGATTCCACGTACATGCTTAAAAGTTTGAATGTTACTCTTTTAATACATATAATATTTTTTTTATGTATGTGAATTTTTACTGTATTTTATAAATTTATAAACAAAATAATAATATAATTAGATGCATAAATAGAATAATATTTAAATTTAATTTATAATTTGTATATATATATATATAGGGCCGGCCCTGGGCCTGGTCCACCTGGGCCACCGCCCAGGGCCCAATCACTCTAAGGGGCCAAAAAAAATTTTAATATGTTAGTATAGCCCAGCACTCCGGTATTAGGTTATATTTGTTTTGCGCGAAAAAAATCATAGACAATGTGTTGGTTCAGATGGTAGTCATCTCACCATGGAACTCTAATGGCATAGGTTTGATTCTCATTGTGTGCATTTTTTTTATTTTTTTTATATCTCATCACTATCACTTGGATTTTCATATATAGATATCGTCTATTTGCTTTATATCAATATACAACCCATCAAATTCAATATTCATACTTTTGTTTTTCAATGAGTTTGATTTTTTTTATTATTTTTGTTTAGGGATAATTGCGCAAAAAACCCTAAAGTTGGACCAATTTTGTGATTAAAACCTCTAACCATTTTTCGTTGCACAAAAAACCTCTAACCGGTAAAATCTTTTGAAATTAGGACATTACCGGTTATAATAGGTTGATATGCTTACATGGCACACACGTGGCGTCCACATGGCAAACCCGACTTACGTGGCGCCTACGTGGCACTACATATATAATTCTTAAAGTGAATTTTTGCATAAAAAACCCCGAAATTGGTGACTTTTTCGATTAAAACCCTTAACTATTTTTTTTTCACCTCTAACCAACAATAATATTTACCTTTTCTCTTCTTCTCTACCTCCCGCAACTCCGATTACTCTATCCCCTCTTTATGTTCAGTGTTGTTTATTTTATGTATCATGTTCGATTAACTTTTGTCTTTTAATTTTGAATTTTAACTTCAATTGTGCCGATTGAATCAATTTCATTTCGTGTTTACGAGTTGCATTTTTAGCTTCAACTTTATGTTCAATTTCGTTTATTTATGTTCCATTTTAGCTTTCGAATATGATCAGACAGAGCAGTGAAGTTCGCTAGTCTAGAGGGTGGAGGTTTCATTGGGAAACGAATTTTATGTTTAATAAATATTCATGTCATTAAATACAATCAGTGAACACTCAATTTTAATTATCTTTATTGGTTGGAGGGTTTTTATCAAATGAAAATTGATTTGGGGTTTTAATTGAAAAAACTAAACAAGTTTGAGGTTTTTTACGCAAAAATCTATTTAAAATTTGTACACGTCATCAAGTTGCAACCGGCTAAACCGGTTACAAGTCAGAATTTTTGAAAAAAACCCCAATTTACAAAGTTTTAACCGGTTGAAGGTTTTTTGTGCAATGAAAAATGGTTGGGGGTTTTAATCGCAAAAATGATCCAACTTAGAGGTTTTTTGCGCAATTTCCCCTTTTGTTTATCACGTGGTTTATGTTATTTATTATACGATTATTAAAAATACTAATGAGATATGTATTTATTTCTTGAGATATTATTTTTTTTGACACATATGTTACTATTTATATTATAAATCTTTTAAAATTTAAATTTCTTTTTTTCAATTTACTAATAAATATATAATTTAATATTGTATGCAAATTTTACCCAATTTATAATCATACGATGTTAATATTAATTTTTTGCGGTTTTTGGATTGAAGAAAAATTCAGAGAAGCACCATGAAACCATTACACGATGACAGATTGTGAAGTTTTTAGGGACATGAAATTGAAAATAGTGCAACAAAATCAATATTATTTAATTGTAATTTGTTATATGAATATTACTTATATATATAGAGAGCCCCTTTTTAAGTATATGCCCCGGGCCTAAAAAATGATAGGACCGGCCCTGTATATATATATATATATATATATATATATATATATATATATATATATATATATATATATATATATATATATATATATATATATATATATATATATATATATATATATATATATATATATATATATATATATTGGGGTTCTATTGAGAACTTTTGTGCATCGAGGCACCATTGAGAACTTTTGTGCATCGGACTATCTACCAAGGGTGCACAAAGGGCATTTTGGAGATATTAAATGTATGGAAATTATTTTTGAATTTAAATGTTTTTAAGATAATTAATAGCTAAATTTGGTATGAAAATCACAATTAACTTCTTTCCTAAAACCACTCCCTCTTTCTCTCTCTCTCTCTCTCTCTCCTCTCTCTTAGCCCCCTCTTGATTTTGGAAGAGATGAACGATATGCATGATTTATGTTTGTATGAACGATTCATGTTTGTATTATGATGTATTTTGATTTTGGAAGAGATTAACGATATGCATAATTTATTTTTGGAAGAGATGAACGATATGCATGAAGAGATGAACGATATGCATTATTTTGATGTATTTTGAATTTATATTATTTTTGTTAATTTTGGAAGTGTAATAATTAAATAATGATTGCATAATTCCTGTTTTACCCCTCTGCGAATTTCATTATATGCACTTGATGCATAAAACTTTCTATTTAATTACCCTTTTGCCATTTGATCTAACTCACACATTCTTTTCATCCAAGGGCCAGTGGAGGTTCTTTTGTGCCTCGATGCACAAAAGTTCTCAATGGAACCTCCCTCTATATATATATATATATATATATATATATATATATATATATATATATATATATATATATATATATATATATATATATATATATAATAGATAGACATATAAAATATCTTTTTTAATTAGAAATGTTATGATATGTGTTTTTAATGAGCACTTTTTAATTTTTAAACATTTAATGTTTTTTTTTACAATCTCTATTTATTTTTGATGTATTTTAATAAATTTATAAAATCATAAAATAATTATTAATTTGATGCATTGATGAATATAAATGATATAATATTTTAAATTCAAATTAAGTTTACAATTCATGCTATAAACACAAATATCACAAATAAAAAACATAAAATATTTTTAAAATTTGATGCATCAAAAAAACGAAATATATAAATTTTAAGTTAAGTAAACATATCTTAAGAGCTCTATCCATTAAAAGATTCTATATATGATCAAAATGTTTTTATACATTGAAATCTTAAGATCAAAAAAATCATTGAAACAATTCTTACGATATACCCTCCCACACCTGATTCTAAATACAATTATCTTCTTCCACGTAGACTATACTAAAAGTCAACTTCACCCTTCTCCCACGTTCCATCTTCAACTCAATTAAAGTGAATTCAAGAACATTAAGCAGATTTCATTATGGAATAATCCTATCATAATCTAATCAATTTCTTCTTATGATGACAACCAAAATTCCGTCCAAGAGGGCGGAGCAACGGCGGAGCTACCGCAGCAGCCGTCACATCCAATTCCATGTTTTTACCACCGTCTGTTTAATGGCAATCATCATCATTTACATGTTCAGTACTACAAACACTTTTATATCACATTTTTCATTCAATTTCAATTTCAATCCCAAAACCACGATTCCAGTTCACACAAATCTCTTTGAAAATCAAACATTCGTCGTAAATCAGTTGAAATCGACTTCGATGATACATAATCCCGTCTTGATGGTTAAGGAATTCATTGTTAAAGAAGCAGTTTCCGAAGATGATGATCAAATCCCGAAGAATTCGTTGATCCCGCCGATTAATCTCTCGAAGAAACAAAGAATCATTTGGTTCAAAAATAAGCTTCCGGAATTCGATATGTTGAATTCAAATCAAGAATTTGAAGTTCAAGCTCAAGAATTCTTTAAAGAATGTAAAGTTCGATTCTTTATGACATGGATTTCGTCGAGGGTTTTTGGAGACCGAGAGTTTATAGTGGTTGACGCGTTGTTTAAGTCGTATCCTGATGGTTGTTTGATGATACTATCGAACTCTATTCACGGGTTTCAAATACTGAAACCCATGACTGATCTTGGATACCGTGTTCAAGCCGTGACACCGGACTTGAACTTCTTGTTCGAGAACACACCTGCGAAAACATGGTTTGATCACATTAAGAAAGGGAATAACGATCCCGGCGAGATCCCGTTAGCGCAAAACCTATCGAACTTGCTCCGGCTCGCCGTTCTTTACAAATACGGTGGTGTATACCTCGACACTGATTTCGTTCTGTTAAAAGATTTCAGCGGTTTACGCAACTCAATCGGAGCTCAAAGCGCGAACTCGTTCGGTAAATGGACAAGATTAAACAACGCAGTTTTGATCTTTGATAAAAACCATCCATTGTTATACAAATTCATTGAAGAATTTGCGTTGACTTTTAATGGAAATCGGTGGGGTTTCAATGGACCTTATCTGGTTTCAAGAGTAGTGGAAAGATTAGAAAATGAATTGGACTCAAACTTTAGTGTTTTACCGCCGGCGGCATTTTATCCGGTGGACTGGACTAGGATTAGTGGGTTGTTCCGGCGGCCGGTGAACAAGGCTCACCGGAGATGGGTGGAGAAGAAGGTGGTTCAATTGAAAGATTGGAGTTATGGGGTTCATTTGTGGAATAAACAAAGTAGAAGATTTAGAATTGAAAAAGAGAGCGTCATGGCAAGACTAATTTCTAGTCATTGTGTGGTTTGTAAATTGGCCAACAAAAGTCAATAAGTTTTGGAAATGTGAGATCTTGATATCTTGATTGTATGATTCTCAGAAAATGTTGAAATTGCAATTATAAGAAGTGTATAATTGTATATAACAAACAAAAGTAATATTTTTTAAAAATTAATGTAAAAAAGTAATCAACTTTGAACGTGGATTGAATACTAATATTAGAAATCATATATTTTTTATATGTACATTTAAGGTGTTAGGATCAGCAGAGTGGTCACTCTGCGGAGTAAAAAGGTGGTCACATGGACATCAGTGTCGAGAAGAGGACCACCATTTCCCTCCATCCTGTTAAAATGATCCTAGATCGGTAGCATCGTGCCGATAAAAATATGGTATATTTATTAGTTTTTTTTTGTGTGTTTTGAGTGGGATAGAAAGATGACCACTATGATGGTTTTAGTGAAACAAAAAGGCAAAAGAAGACGAAGGAAAAAACTGATGGTGACGTTTATATGACCAAAACAGTATAGGAATGGAAAGATGACCACTTCCATACCCTTACCGTTTAAAGAATGAATACTTAAGATTAATAGTTTAGCCATATGGTATTTGGTCTCGCGTTAGTGCGATACCTTGTTTTTCCAACTAAATAGTTGTCTGCTCAAATATCACTTGACATAAAAAATGACAATGTACGGTAAGTATGTCAAAATCTAGATTGTCTTCAATTTTTATATTTTAGAAGATGAACATTTAAGAATAATAAAATGTAAAAACATAAATTTGAAGTATAAGAAAGTTTAGAAATTTGTTTAAGCTGATCCTTAGTAGGACAATGTTTTAATTGTTCATACGTTGCGTTGAGATGAAAATGAGATTCCACATGTATGTTTTGAACAATTATAATCAAATTGATGATAAGTTTAAGGAGATAGTTAATTCGAATATGATTATTACACATATTTATAAGTTGTAGTTAGAGATGTTATTTGTATAAATAAATTGATTTTCTAAAATTTCATCTAGACTAACAGCAATGAAAGCCGAACAAGTTTACATTTGGTTACTTTGGTTTATAAAAAGCCCGATATTAAAAAAATATCAATTTTTTTTTGCTTTTTAATTAAGTTATTGGACTATTTTTTTTAGTCTGTTTAAGTTCATTGATATTTTTGTCTTAGCCAAAACTATATATTTATATTGTTTAGCATCTCACCAACCGGTAACGGTGCAAACACTCAAACACTATGAATAAAGTCCAGTGACATAATCGTTAAAATAATGTAAGAAAATTAGTTTTATCCAATGTTAAGTTATTTGATGAAATACTTGTTACCGGCTTAATAGATAGCAAGTAAAAAAATATATAGTTTTGAATAAGACAAATATAGTTTAGAGATTTAGACAATCGAAAAAAGTCCATGGACTTAAAAAAAAGGAAAAGAAGAATGATTTTTTTTCGATACTTAAATCCGAAAAGCAATAATATTTTAAATCTCGACGAAAAACAAATACAATTAGGGTATATATTTAAAAAAAAACCTAACGTGTTTTCATAGTTTTATTGGTTTTGTCGGTCCACCTTTTTTTTCCATCATAATCCCTGGGTTTTCTTCTCTTTATTGAACTTGTGATGTTAATGTGCTTCTAACCTGTTATTATACCAGTTATAGATGGAGGAAATGATAGAGAGAGAAAGAGAGTGAAAAAAAATTTCTTTAGTGGTATAATATCGTTTTATTTGTTGTTTTCATAATAATTTATTAAAGATATACATAGACCTCAATTATTTAAGTATCCCGTGTAGTACACGGGTAATAAACTAGTAACCTATTAGTACTAGTCTATATCTATCTATACTATTAAAAGAGTAACTAAATGCCACATGGCAAGCTCTCATTTAATTTGCCACATGGCATCCTCTCATTTAATTTGCCACATGTCGCTCTCTGCTTTTGCCACATCATTTACTGATTTTATTTTTAAATTTAAAAGAAAATCAAATCTATGTCAATCTAATATGAATTAATTTAATATCTAACTAACTAAAATTAAGCAAATTTTATTATTTATATAATTATTATATTATACATATATATATATATATATATATATATATATATATATATATATATATATATATATATATATATATATATATATATATATATATATCAATTTCTAAAGTTAACCCATGTAATACATGGGTAATAACCTAGTATTATAATAAATGAAAACAATTCTTGTCACGTGTCACCCTCTTAATGCCTTACTTTTTCATTTTCCCGCTTTTTTTTCCAAAAATAAAAATTACATTAATTCAAGTAACATGGATATCATTTAATTCATTTAATTTGAACTTTTGAAACTCATTAATTTTGTTTCCTAAATTAATTGAAACTACGACTAATACTTATTAATAGTTTTCAAATTAACAAGCTAAAATAAATTTTTTTAAAAATCTATAAGATAATAAACTCAAGTTTAAATGTTCCAAAGAATAAATAATTTAAAAAAAATTAGTTTATTAAAAAATTAAATTTAAAATAAAAATTTTTAAAAGATCAATAAAATAATAAATTTCAAATTTTAAATGTCTGAAAGAATATATAATTTTATGAAATAATAATTAAACACCTTAGTATACAATAATTTTGAAAAATATTTTGTTATCAAATCTTTATATGTTATGTAACACCCCGACTCCCGAGCAGGTATGTGTAATTATCTTATTGACCAATTATTTTATTGAATATTGTGTTGGTCCAATTGCGTCCCGTATAGTGGATTATACGTGTCGGGACGGGAATTACGTGGATTCGGGATATAATTTTAGTGGATAAACTATAATTATGGAATCACGGGATTAATTGGGAATTATTGATATACATAGTGGAATTTAATATTGGGGTCAGGTATCGGTGTCGAACCCGCGATATAACGGGATCCGTTTATGTGTTATATGTGTATGTGACGTGCTTCCTTATCTTCTTTTGTGCAAATTAGTGAAGAAAAGTGTGTGTGTGCTCCTTGTGCTGCTGGAGCATCAGATTGAATCCAAATCAAGTAATTGAAGTTGCAAAAATCAGATTTGAGGTCTCCAAGTTGTGATTCTTGAGTTTAAGGTAAGGAATCCTCTAAATTAGATGTGATTTTTGTGTGTAAACATTGTGATATGTTGGGAATTGGTGTATGAATGTTTTAGTAGCATTTTGGTATCACTTTTGTGAATTATGGCTGCTGAAATCGGAGTTTTGGGAGAGTAATTCTCCTGGGCAGAACTGAAACAGAAACAGGGGACCTGTTCGTTGCGAGCGCGGCCGCGATGTTCTTTGTGAGCGCGGGCCGCGATCGGGCCAATGCGGCCGCGATCCGGCTCCAGTGGGCTTGGGTTGGTTTGGACTTTGGGGGTCCGTTGGGCTGTTTTATGGGGTTTAATTGGGTATGTTAACAAGTATGGGATAAGCGGGATTAATCTGGGGAGAATTATTTTGTGTACAGAGATTATCAGAGATCGTCACGGGTCGGGTTCGGATCAACCAGTTAGGGAGATTGTGCAGGGTGATCCAGGTGAGTACGCGAGACCTTTTTCAAAGACTAGTCGCTGTCTTTCGAGTCTTTTGTGTTAATGTTTCATATGTGCTTATATGAATTGTTGGGCACTGCGAGCTGCCCCTCAGGTGTGATCCTTCTTTCTTTACATGTGTTATATGCTTGAGATCCATTATAGTATATCGCGGTGGGATATCGCGGGAGCGGTGTAGCTCAGTTTAACCCTGTGTAGGGTTCCCATATATATATATATATATATATATATATATATATATGCGGCCGTTACTCCTGTTAGCCTCCACGGGCGTGGCTTGGCTCCAGGGGGGAGGGATTCCCCAATTGAGATGAGAATCTCTTCTGTATTGGATCTCTAGGGTCTCTGATTAGAGGCCAGTTGGCATGTGTTATGCCATGTAGTGTAGGGCTGCCATGTGACATGCGATGTGTGACTATGTGAATTGTGCAGTGTCTAACCCTTGTGTACTCACGAGCTGCGAAGCTTACGTATTCGAGTCTGATGTGTGTATCTTGGGTCGGGTTTTGTATGTCGGGTTGACTTCTAGACATTGTGGCTAATGTGTGTAAAATGTTATAATCAATCAGTGTTTGTGTAAACTTTTGACATGTGTAATGGATTTATATGCGTTTATGCCACCTGTGTATTGTAAATGACGTGACTTTTAGCTGGGTTTAGAGGGTGTTACATGTTAAGCATGAAATTTTGACACATTAAAAAAAAAATAATCATTCAAATTTCAAATGTATTTTCTTTAATAAAATTTTGTACTAATATTTTTTTAAAACTTCAAAACTAAATGTTGCAAATATTATAAATTTTAAAATAACTTAATTTCAAACAATCTTAATTAAAAATTTATATTTTAAGTTGTCGCTGGAATTATTATATCAAGTTTTAATCACTTTGACAATAAATTTCAAATTTAAATGTCTGAAAGAATAAATAATTTTATGAAATAATAATTAAACACCTTAGTATACAATAATTCTGAAAAATATTTTGTTATCAAATCTTTATATGTTAAGCATGAAATTTTGACACATTTAAAAAAATAATCATTCCAATTTCAAATGTATTTTCTTTAATAAAATTTTGTACTAATATTTTTTAAAACTTCAAAGTTAAATGTTGCAAATATTATAAATTTTAAAATAACTTAATTTCAAACGATCTTAATTAATAATTAATATTTTAAGTTGTCGCTGGAATTGTTATATCAAGTTTTAATCACTTTAACAATAAATATTTATGATTAATTAAAACATATTCAATAAGAAAATTTATATATGGTCTTATTTAAGGTCTTTAACAAAGTTATACAATATAAAATAATATACTTCATAAAAATAAAAAATATAAATAGTTATTTTGTTGAGTTCTATGGGATTGATGATGACACAACAACAAATAAAACAGAATGAAGATTCAAATATTTTGAATTGATAATAAGAAGATAATAATTGAATTAACTCACATATGTAAGAACCATAAAAATACTATATTTAAATCATAATTCAAATATTTTTAATCACAACTTCACCGTCTTTTTTTAAGTAAACATTAACTTAAAGTCATCATTTTTACCATTGACTCAATGATTTTGTTTGTATGTCATCTTTTTATTGGTTTTATTGAATTTAATTTAAAAAACATTAAAGAGTTTTAAGGGATTCCACCTCTTTATAAATTATAAATGTATAACTAATTTTTTATATCAATCCATGTAATACATGAGTATTAACCTAGTTATAGATATAGGAAATGATAGAGAGAGAAAGACAATGAAAAAAATCAGATAGAAATGATTGGCCATCGGAGGGGAGACAATCATCATTGCTCTTGTAATCGTTGCTTGTCATCATTCTTCTCGTCTGTCTTCTGGTTTCCATTCCACCATCGTCCATCATTACAAGATTTATAGAATAAGGATGGATTTTTAGAATTACAAAAGCTTTGAGAACGAGATTGGATTTATCAGTATCAAACCTTCTTTACCACTTTGATTTCTGAAACGATCTAACCACCAGTGAAAGGAGGAAGCAGCGCCATCGAAATTCTTTGAAACCAACGAACCACCAGAGCTCTGGAAGGATTCCACCATTGTTGATTGTTTATCCCTCGAATCTTCAAAATGAAGGAACCGAAGACGTTGAATAGAGAGCCGAACCAAGGAGGCCGGGTTGATTGTTGTAGTTTTGAGGAGCAGTGGGATATGGGCATGGGGGAGGTGGGTATTGACCGTACCAGTAAGGTGTAATGGGTTGCCAAGGTTGAGGAGAGTATGATCGGCTATTAAATCGTCCTCCACGGCCTCTGCCACGGCCCCCACGGCTTCGATTATTACGACCACCACGGAATCCGCCGCGTCCAGAATGATAATCACGGTTATCCGAGTAGGAATATGGAGTGTTGGGTGGAGTTGTGAGGTTAGATTGTGGGTTGGATTGTGGTTTTTGGGTAATAAGAGCTTGTGGTGAATGCGGTTCTTGTTTAAGCTGACGAGTTTCTTCTAGGAGGAGTTGAGAGCGAGCTTTATTAAAGGTGGGGAGAGGGTCAGATTGTTGAATGAGAGTAGCAATGGTGTCGTATTTACCTTTGGTTAAGCCGGAAACAAGTTGTAGCACCATCTTATTTTCGGATACGGGGTTTCCGACGTTGGAAAGTTGATCGGCGTGGGTCTTGATTCTCTTACTATGATCGGTATTATTGGGAAAATTGGCGAGACGAGTTGTGTTGAATTGTTCTTCAAGATACACGGCACGTGTGTGTTTGTTATCTTGAAAGATTTCTTCAAGACGTGTCCATAGGGTATGTGCGGTAGCACCGGGTTTCATGATAGTTTGTAAAAGATCTTAAGAGATGGTGCCATATATTCATTGTTTAACAATGGCATCAGGACGGTTCCGGGTGGCATCATCGATCGAGGGTGGGCGTGGAGAGGAAGGATCAATGTGGTCAAGAACTTCATACGTAGACGCATGGATGTGAAAAAGTTCAACCCATGATGCATATTGGTTGTCTTCTTGATCAAGAAGGAGAGGGATGAAATTTTTAATGTTGTTCACAGCAAAGGCAGGGTGAAATGGGATTTTGAGCTCATTAGTGGTATTGTTGGTCATCTTGAAAGTGAATGGAGGAGAAGCAGTACGTATGAAAATGGGAAGCAGTGAGAATATGGGATTAGTGGCTTTGATACCATAAAAATTATAATTGGAACCCTTGAATCTCTCCTCTTATTGATACAAAATATATATATATATATATATATATATATATATATATATATAGAGGAAATACAAAAATAATCCCATGATTTGACGGGATTGATATCAATATAAATATGGAAGATATATACAAATCATTCCATGAATATACATGATTGCTAACAAATTTGAAACAAAGCTCCTCGAAAACCTGACACGCTACTGAACACTCTCCCATGATTTTTGATTTGTTCTTGCTTAATTTTGAATTGTTTTGTTTGAGCGAGTTTTAATTTGATTGTTAAGATTGTTTGAATGACTCTTCATGTTCTTGACCTACTATCCATCTTTGAATATGATTGAACGATTTTTTTAAATTGTTTTGCTTGAATTGTTCAAAATCTTGATCATTTTGTCTTTGCTTGATTAAGGTTAGATTTTTGGATTTCGTTTAAATATAGGAACTATTCTTTGTTTGAATACAAGTGGTTAATAAATGTTTATTTTGTGACCATATTATTTGTCGGTGATTGGAATGTTGGCTGGTGATAGAAGAATAGGTGATTGCATAATCGTTTGTAGACATGGCCGACCTGGGGGAGCATTTGCAAGCTGTATACAAGATTTCAGCCTCTAATTCAACCGTTAGGTAAGAATTCGATCTTAACTATATGCTTTTAGTGTGTGCGCGTGTGTGCGTACACACCGTGCAATGATGAACACGGCCTATCAGGCCTGATATTGAGCAATAAACAACACATGGATTTTAAATAATGGATTATCTAAGTGTTAGGTTGTGTACCTTTAGATTTCAATTATAGGATTGGTAAAAAATGTATGAACGATAAATCTAGAAATTTATGAACTGCACAAGTGATGTACAAAACAACAGTATAAGATTTTTTTTTTCAAAAGGAGCAACATCATAAATCTTGTGAATGTTAAAAAAGATGAATGGTGTGAATGACCATTCACATAATTATGCATTGAGCATTCACATAATTTTTAAGGACACAGAAAGTGTGAATCTATGTGAAATTCATATATCATGCGTATAACATTAAATTAAACATGGTTATCTAAAAAAAATTTTAAAAAGTTTTTTAAAGTTAATACATTCGGATGCACTTGATTTCGAGAGGTACTTATTTGAACCTGACTATATATATATATATATATATATATATATATATATATATATATATATATATATATATATATATATATATATATATATATATATATATATATATATATAGGATTCCCTCATTACCGTAAGAACGTGAGAACCACTCTAAAAATTGTGTATCCACTATATAAAATTGTGCATTTGATACTTAAATTAAATGTTTTCGATATATTTATGCATTTCATGTAAAAATTTATGCATCTCATGCTATAATTTATCCATTTTATGTACGAATTGTGCATTTAAGAAAATTTGTGCATTTGATGTTTAAATTTGTGCATTTAGTTTATAATTTAATGAATGTAAGTTTTGAATGTAATTTTAGTGTTAAATTATGATATTTATTAATATTTAAGACTAATAATGCTTTTAAGTAAAACTTTTAATTTTAAAATTTGTGCATTTGATGTATAAATTTGTGCATTTTGGAGTGGTTCTCACGTTCTCACGGTAACAAGGGTTCTTACCGGAACCCAACCCTATCTCTACTACTAATAAAGCATTTAGATGCTTACAAGTTATAATGCATAAGATACAAGTAGATAATGCATATTCTTGAATTTTAAGACTTACAAGTATGTGCAGCATCATGTACAAGCATTATTGCATACAAAGTTTAAAATCGGCTTTTGAAACGGTGAGAAGCGTGCAAGCATTGGGAAGCTAAGACACGCTTTCTTTTTCTCTGCCAAAGCATTGTAGACTTCATCTGAGAGTTTTCATTCCCTCAACCGATGGCTGCGGTAGTCACGCAAACCCTAGCATCGCCGCTGCCACAACTCCGTCGCTGCAATCACCGCTCTCATCACCAGCACCACCACCACTACAACCGCCGCCAAAACAAGTCAACAAACCCTAGATTGTCGTTCAGTTGACCGACATATTTGAGTTAAAGAGGATACCGCAGAGTGAGAGAAAGAGAAATGATCCGTTGACTAGGGCTGAGTTTGCGGTGTTGGGTGATGTTTTACCTTTTCTGGCGACACGAATTAATCTTACAGGAAAGAGAGGGAAAATGAAGCGTTGAACGCAGCTCCTGTCTATTCTTTCTTATGCTTGCCAACACATGATCAGTTTCTATTTCTTACTTGTCAATATAACTGACACAAACGACAGTGGCGGTAGTGTTGCAGAGGCGGCATAGGGAGTAATGACAGAGGATCGCAAGCAATTCCAGCGACGTCTAGGAAGATGGGTTTCTAAAATCTGTTTTTTGCTTCTTCTTTTTTACTTCAATTTCACCCCTTAAAATCTTGTTGATTGATTCTTATGTTTATTGGTCGTTACTTCAATTGATTCTTATGTTGATTGAGGAGCTCTTGAATCAAAACATGTTTTGTGCAGGCATAAAGTAGCAGTTATTGTAAGGAAAATCTTGTTGCCTAATGCATACTTCAATTGATTCCGGTTAGTTTTCTGCATTTATATACACAAAAATGGATTCTGTTAACAACATCTTTAGCATTTCATATATGCATCTCTTTATTTTATAATGTTCTTTTAATAGATTTATAATTTAAAATTCAAACTATGTTGGATCCTAATGAATAATCCTTGATCATTGGTTGCTCATAGATTGTCTTTTGAAGTGGTCTTTTCTAGGTTGTTCAGTTTTTGTGTAGTATTTTCATGCTCCGATGTTCTATATACGCCATTCTGTCATGAATTTGGCTTCTTATGCCTATCTACAGGATACATAAGAGTCCTGATGAATTGTGTTGCCTTTGAGATATGCTTTTTCAATAAAGAGCTTTTCTCAATCCTGTATTTCATCAGGTAAATAGTAAATATGAATAAAAAGTTATTGGTTAGCATGATTTCATGTGTAATTAAGCTGCCGTTTTTTGAAAGGAGGAGATATTCAATGGTGAATTCTCTTGTTTCAGCTTTGTTTGTGATGCTTTGGACGGTTGGTTTGCCCGCAAGTTTAATCAAGGTATAGAGTAGTCCGTAATTATTGTTATCAAAATGTCTTTAGGTGCATTCCTCATAGTTGGCCAAGTAATATCTAAGGTTCTCTCCCTAAAGTTGGCAAGTAACATTCTTTTTTTACTTCACCCTAATATATAGAAATGGTTAGCAATTGGATTTTTATGAATGGCAAATTGACGCACCCTTAACAAATTTGGAATATTCACATTTGTGTTTGCAGTCACCTACAGAAATAACACTCCATATTATATTGATGAGCTTGGTTTGGCATCATCTTATATGTCCCTATGCTGGTTATCTGGTTTCATGACCTTCATGTCACTTCAATGTATGTGGCTGTGATTGATATTGTTTTTGAGTTACCCGCTTAGCATTGACCCATTAACATTGAGGCTTAATTGAACATTAATTAACTAATCATATCAATTAGACGAACGGTAATATATTACTTCTGCAAAACCCTACTTTTAGGGTTGCTTAATTCTGGAATTACTATCATCACCAATTTTATTCATTGAAAGGTCAATTTAATATTAAATGGCCATAAAATAATGCAAGACTAACATTTAATCCTTTTGATATTTAATCATTTCTATTGTTTCCTCAATTTGTAGATGTCTATCTAATTTATTCTTTATTCATTTACCATTGTAGTTTCAACCTTGGGTGCTGTTCTGGACACGGTTACATATAGGTGATATAACAATTCCTTGTTAAAATCTTCACATTTTTTACGTACCTCGTATATGTCTATCAACAGAATTTATTTAATCTTCATCAGTTTTAATTTGTATTCATAATTAAATTTGGCTTCTCTCAGGATAAGCGCTGCACGTCACTTTTATTTTGTATTCATAACTGAAATTTGGCTTCTCTCAGGATAAGCACTACATGCCTTTTGGTTATTCTCTCCCAAGTCTACATGTTTTTACTTTAATTTTTATATTACCATCTTCATTTCTACTTTTGAGCTTATGCTCGATGGTCCTGTATGATTATGACATTGTGTTTAAAATTTTCAGGACTAGCTTTGTTTTCTTGTCGTTGCTTGCTTTGGATATTGCAAGCCATTGGTTGCAAATGTACGTGTACATGTACGTTTGCGTTTAGGGATGTTTAATGGGACAAAACTGGACCCGGAACTGATAAATTAATAACCATGGAACCAATAACAGAACCTATCTAAACTGTTTTGGTTCTAGCCTGTTTCTATTTATAACCAATTTGGTCCCAAACCCGGCTACAATAAAAATTGGGGATTCATAGTTTGAAAAGCATGAAATTATAATGACGTCGTTTCAAATATAGAAGATTACATTTTTTTGATTGACTGTACCAAGGCTTTTACTTGATTTTCTGATTAAGTCCTGTTTAGATAGATCGACTGTGTGGATTAAGTGTTGTATGCATAGGTGTTTCTTTTTGCGTTGAATGAATAATTTAAATGACAACAAATGTTCATTTATTCCTCTATTTGAAACTAGAGTTGATTATAAGAATGACTTTAAGAATGGTTTTTTTTAATCAGCCTCGAGTGCTAATAAGATATTTGTTCAATTTGTGAAGCATTTAGAATTTGTTAAGGTTACAGTTCTAATCTTATAGTTGAATTGGTTTTGGTTATTGCAATTTTTAATACAATTATGTAGTTCACTAATGGCTTCCAAATTGTAAGTGGTTGTTTTTTTATTTCATCATTTTTACTCTATTTTCATGATTTTGTTGGGAGTTTCAGTTTCTAATTGATTGTGATTGGTGAATGCTCAACCAGTAGGTGATACAAATGTAAAGGTATGTGTTCTAAGCTTTATGTTTGAAAAACTAAGCAAAAAGAAATTTTATCTTTCTAAAAGTGTTTACTAGGTAATAATTGTTCATTCTCTCTTTTTTAACAGCTGGTGTGCTTTATTTTTTATTTGTCATTTTGAAGTACTGATATCCAGCTTCCTTTTATATCTTGTTCGTCCTCATGTGAAGGAATTTGTTGCAATTTGATGTGCCATTGGTATTACTGTCTGGATAGTTACAAGTGACAACATAAACATTGCAAAGGCAATTGCTAGAGAATGTGGAAAAGTTGCAAAAAAATTATTAAATTTCATGTCTTCATTGTTTGATATCATTTGCTTATTTCTTTCTACATTACATACATATGGAAGATTACATACTATGATGATTCTTATGCAAGGATCCAAAGCTAAAATGTTTCTTTCTACATTTCAAATTTACAAGCAGATTCATTGTTGACTTGTATTATAAATCAGCATCTACTATGAGGTATGTATTTTCTAGCCCTCAACGACCCATAAAATTTGGAACTTTTACTTTTTTGGACCAAGTTCAACGGAATATTTTTTTTTTTTTTGCATTTTAAATGATAGGAAAAGAGAAACTGCCACTACTACTAATAAAGCATTTAGATGCTTACAAGTTATCTCTACTACTAATAAAGCATTTAGATGCTTACAAATTTTAATGCATGATGTACAATCTTTTAAAGCTATATCTTGAATTTTAAGGCTTACAAGTCTTAAATAAATAATGTACAAGTCGTTATTACACGATTGAAGTTTTCAAACAATTTGAATTCTTAATCGATGCAGCACATCGGGAACCCAAACGCATGCCTCTTTTGTTTAATGTCCTTGGAAACCTAAACACACGCTTCCTCCTCTCCCTAAACCCTAAAGCTCTTCTGCTTAATATGCTGCAATCTTATATTCAGCCATGAAAGCTGACGACAAGCTGCCTTCTTCTCCAATCAGCCAGTCTTTACCCAATCTGACTATGCTTATTGTCGCCTGATTCCAAACCGTTGTTCCATATCATGGGATTATCAGCTTCACATACTCGTAGCTACAGAGAGGGAACGTGATGGAGATGTTTGAAGCCGGCGATGATCGTGATTTTTTCACTTCACATACACGTAGCTACTCCGCCGGTAGTAGTGGCGATGACAAAAAAGCCGGCGACTGTGAGGACGTATGTGTTTGAAATTAGGTTTTTCAGTTATATGTGATTTCTTAGTTGTTGAACTATTCTTGCGTATTTATATGTGAAAGATTCCGGGAAACATTTGGAGTCTCTATTAGTTGACTGCTCTTGCAGACAGAACTTGAGTGGATAGTTGCCTTTGGATCTTTTTGGCTTGCCTAATCTGCAAGTGATTGCTTTGCAAGAAAATATGTTCTCCGAGTATGTTCCTGACGGTTTCAGCAGCAGTATGACCAAAAGGTTTTGTCAACTTTTGATTATTCTTAATATCTATCATGTGTTCAAAATTAGGTTTTTCAGTTATATTTGATTGTTTATTTATTGAACTATTCTTGCTTTGACTAGGATTACGTTTGGCTGCAAGATTCAACAATGAATATGGTTTTTAGGGTAATAGTGGTTTATGTGGGAAGTCATTGAATCGAAAATCCAAGGGGGTTAGTAGTGGTAGCCGAAAGAGAATGAATTTTCTGATTGTTGTGGCTGCTGGAGCTTGTTTAATAGCAATTTTCTGTTGTTTCTATACATATAGCCTCTTCAAATGGCGAAAAAGGAAATAACCAACCATCACAAAAAACTGATGCAGAGTTTGCTTGTCTACACATAAATATCATAATCAGGGGTTGTGTCATAACATGCTGGAATCCTTGAATCCTGACTCAATTAACGATTTTCGCGTCCCATTGCATTTTGTAGATGGCAATTATCTATTACTTTTGCTTGCAATCGACTAAACAGAGGTAAGTTTCTTTCTATTCAAGTTCATTTGACCAATCTTACAGCAATCTGCACATTCTTTTCGTTTCCAATCGCTTCTGTATCTATATAGAAACCACAACATCCTTTCCTTCTACTTCACAATGTTTCTGCTAAAATTTATAATGTTTTGCTTTTTACTATCTCTTTCATTACCACTGTGCAAAAGGCCGATTATTCTATGGTCTATGGTTTTTAGTATCCTGATTGATTCCCCTGTTTTCGTTTCTTCATTTCTGTTGAATATTATAAATTTGAGTCAAATGTATAAAAGGGATTTTTCTTACTTGAGCATGTATATAAATATTTGGATGTGTTAATGTTATAAAGCAGCATTTGCCATAAAATGATGCATAAGGTACAAAGCTGCATTGATCTTAGCTATAATGGATGCTTGTTGTGATCGATTTTCTTTATTTTTTATTAGTGAAGGTCGGGGCCGGTTGTTTGGAGTCGATAACGATCTCGAGTCCGATTTTTAGCTGCATTAATGTTACTTTAATCTGCACTTAGAGATATGATGGATATGGCTAGATAGACATGTCTTAAGGTGTTAACATATAAGTGCCGATATGATAGAGAAGAAATTACATGGGTACGTGTTAAAACTGTATATTTATGCAAGCTTTATATAAAGGAGGTGATTTGGTGATAATAATGAGACAAACTGTATGCACATAAGAAAATTGGGTTTCTAGCACAATCACCTGATTAATTAATTGAAACCAAAAGGAAAAAATCACTTTCATCCACGGTAATGTCCACGCATTCCCATCACTTTATTCTTTATAGATTTATAGAGATCTGTCATATAATATTTCTTTGGCCATTTTCTGCAGAGACATTAAACTTTAAAATCTTATGGTATGCATCCAAATCCTGTCTTTGACATCCAGATTTAATGCCTCAAAATGCTTGTTGTTACAATGATGATTATGTGTTATGCAGATTAGTTCTTATTCTCATAATCTCAAGATCTGTGATAAATTTTACTGTTTTAGTGTGTTTTGGTGGTATAAATATGTGTACTTTTGTTTCGAAGACAAGTCTAATGTATTGAGTAGTGACCAGTATATCATATTTTGGTTGTGTATTCTTTGGTTTTGCTCTCTCTACAATGTATGGCTTTTTTTATTGTGTTTTTTTTTTCTCTTATTTGATGTCTTTATTCTAAGGAAACAACCAAATCAGATTCTCTTTTAAACTCTTCTGTTTTTACATAAGGCTTTTAAGTTAAAGTAAAAGTGAAGATAGACATAACGAATTCACTTTTTTAACATTTATATTGATTTAAGAGGTGAATTGAAGTTTGATTTTTCTATATTTTGTTTTTTCAGGTTGAATTGAAAGATGAGGCTGGAAATCATATGAATCGATAGATGATCTGAGCTGCAACGTAAGGTAGGGGTAAGGGAATTCTTTTATTTCTAAAAATTTTATTCCAAAGAAGGCCCGTCTAAATATTTATGATAACGACCTAGAGTGGGAGTTAGCAGCGATATAGATGATCCCTTTGATAATCACATGATGATCGAAGTAGAGCAATCAATTTTAGAGGCTCGGACATCTTATGTTGTGGAAGAATTGAAGCTTGTTGTTGCCTTTTAGTAAGTTGATTCATTATAATTTATTTTATCTATGTCTTGATGAGTTGTATTTGTGCATTGGTATTTGGAAATTTGGTAGGGGGTTTGTTTATAATGGATTTTGCTCATTGCAAGAATCTGGAAATTCAGAACACAGTACCAGCAATATATGCTACCCTTTTACCTCTTCTATTTTCATAATAAACTCACTCTTGGAAGTCAACTGTGTCACTCATTTGGCAAAGATTATTGCTTTGAAACTTATATATGTAGGCTGAAATATCATTTCATTTCCTTAAGTTTGGCTTGGAAATTCAGCTGTTTCATAAATATATAAAGAGGAGCTGGTTGATTTTCATCCATCTCTCATGGCTAACCAGGTACCATCATCTCCTTTTCTTTTCTGTGATTACTTTTGTTTAGTATAACATGATTAATAGCATTTAACTTCATGTTTGATGGACTATTGCTTCATGTGGTGTTAGTTGCTTCAAATGTAGTTTCATGAAATTTGCTGATGATGATGGCCTGCTGTAATAGTTTATTATACATATTTGTGTATTTGGAATTGAACATACACACACCAGAATATACATTTTAATATGTTGTACAATCACATTTTGAACATTTCTAATGCACATACATGAATGATATGGCTGCTGGTTCTATTTGATACAACATTTGGTGTTTCTGTAGTGAATATTTTTTTTGTTAATTATGAAAATATTACATGTGTGTGGATTGTTCTGTTGGAAGCGACGGGAACATGAGGGTGGTTGGCTTCATCTTACTTGCAGTTGAAGTAATTTTATTATGTTAGTTATAAAACATTAAAACCCATAAAAATGTACCTGGCCTCATAATAAATAAAATGATGACAACTACTATTTTGTACATCGTATGTGAAACCTTTCACTCTGTAGTATGAATTTCAAGGTCATACAGGTTTTTTCATATACACATTAATGCAGTATGTATGAAATTAATTAACTGTTCTAATCCAACACTGCACTACAATTTATAGTAAGTCCATCCATTGAAAACTATTGGTCTCGACATGCAAAGAACTTAAAAAACAGTGATAGCGTGGTTAAATTGACGTGCAGAACACGTCTTCATGCATTGCCCTTTTTTACCTTCTCAGACGTCTTAGCACTCTTGTACTTCCGAGTGAGCTACATTATATTTTGAGTCCCTTCCAATGCTTGAAATGTTACAAAAAGCTAATGCTATCAAGATTTGCAGAATAGATAGGAAGGAATAGTTGAAGAACTATGTAGCATGTAGCAGAAGGCTGTGTGTACATACACTTTTAAAGCAAATTCTAAATTATTTTGATATCACATTTTATACGAAGAACACATTAGTTATACATTTAACAAAGTTAGTTTACTTATGAAGTTTCTGCTATTCAATTTATATATAATTTCATGATTTACATCGCTGATTTTTAACCTTTTTACCAGCAAATCCATTTTCAAGTATTGATAGTATGGTTTGGTTTCATGGTTATTAACAAGTTACTCTGCTTATGCACCCGAGAAAGGCGTGCGCTACGATGGAGCTTACCGGATTGGAAATGTTGGAGGAAACCAGGAATACAAGTAGGATATCATAAAATTTGTTAATATTATTTTATAGTTTTATGATCGTGCTTGTTATGACTTACCATTGGAGAGACTGGCTGGCATTTAATTTTTATTAGGGACACAAGGTGTGTCGTTATCTTTTTGTTCGTTGTGATAATGATCCTGCTCCATGGACAAGGTTTTTCATTGCTATCATGATTGTTGTATTTTCAGTATCTGAAATCTCTTGATGTAGTCGAGTTATCTCAATTCTGCATTGATGAAATTGAGGACCGTCCAAGGCTTTTGCCTGTCACGGAGCTGAAGGATGCAACAAAGGATGCATCATATTTAACAGAGAGGAAGGGTCCTCCCTCTTGGAATTATGATGTGAGATGCTGATGCAATTTCTTACTCTTGGATTGCGTGTGCTTTCTTTGTGTATATTTGTGGAGTGACTCCGTTACCTACATATTATGGCATCTTTAGCATTTACTCTATCAACCTTTTGATGTTTATTTCTCATGTGCAGGAGGAGAAGGTTTGTTGGTTGTGGAAAATGCCTCCACCTGAAAGCAGAAGACAAGCAGACACCAGAGATGTTTAGGGTGGGAAAAATGTAAGGAAAGTTTGCCGTAAGACACAAATGATGTCTGTGAGCGAACGACTCCAGAAAGGTCAGTTCTTTATAAACCACTTAAAAGAGTTCCAGTTGCTTAAACTATATGTAGCTCCGTCTTAAATTCTTATTATGGAAAATGTTGATTTAATGAAGTTTCTTATCTGCAGAGTTCTGCTTCCTCATCTTACACAAAGTGATGAATCTCGCGCTTACTACTCCGTGCACACACAATTTCTGCAATTAATTCTTTGCAGTGTACTTCTGCTGGCCAAACTTTTATTAAAGAGAGGACATGTGAAGGTAGGCGTACGTTAATGACAAACTAATTGAGATTTTCAATATATTCTTGAGATCTCTAAATACTATGCAATGTTGGTTATACTTGTGTTGTTTAACGTGATTTGATTAACAATTACAACTTTTTATTTAGTGGAATAAAGTCCTCTTATGTCCAAAGTGCATCCTTTTTTGATGACGATGATCTTTGTTACATGCTTTCAGAGGATGTTCTTCCTTAGGTAAACCCATCATATAAGTCCATTACATGTTCTACTTTTTCTACACATCTAAATTTTTAGAATGTTATCTGTATGATTTTTTTTAACCACGAGATTAAACATGTTACATATATGTCTAAACTTTTTTTCACATGATGTCTTTAAATATGCTTTAGTAATCAAGTGTGTATCTTTATGTACACTTAAGAAAAGAGTCTTTGTTCATGACATCAATTGCATATTTGCTTTTTCTACAATTGGGACATTTCATTGATATTGTTTGTTGCTTAAATTTTTTGGACGATTTTGCTTCCAAATTTTGTGTTACAGCATGCTTGATTCTTTATCACGTTAAATTGAATGTTAAGCAGCAAAAAAGATATATCCAGCAATTTCATAGGCTTAGTGGAGTAATCAGATGATCATTGACCTAGACTCTTTCACACGTTTCCGTTTTTTAATCAATCAAGCACATATAGGCTTCGAATCTGAAGATTAGAGACCCATGTGCTCTGCCAAATTTTTTATATTATAAATTATTTGGATAAAAAAGTTGTTTATATTCTACTTGTGACTTTTGATAGATAGAATGTATTGTTTTAATGATTAAGTCACCGAGTTCCTTCAAAATTTTGCAGGCATAAGTATTCATTATCAACGTAATTTACAAGCTACATTTTCTCATATACTGTTTCTATTGCAACTTGCTGATGAGTTAAGTTGGGTTTTCATTTTTAGAACCACACACAGAGAAAGGCTGTACTTTTGAATTTTCTCTATGATTTTGATATTTTAGCATCATCTAGATAGTGGCTTCTAGAGAGCTACCAAGAAGCTCCAAGATGGTTTTTATGATTTTGTATTTATGTATTAATTTGTTCTTCTATGTAATGTGTGTAAACAGTTGTGGAGTGTGATCAGGTTGAGGAGTGGGCTGTGGAAAGGATGGCTTGAACACAACAAGAAATCCTTCAAGCTGGGTAGACACGAAGTCTGCAATAGTAGCTACAAGGCAGCGTGGACATGGAATTATTTAAAGAATCAACTTTTCTGAACATTATAGCTGTGGCGTATTTGATTTAAGTGACTTGACTTCTTGATGCTGGACCTTAGTGCATTCAGGTTTTGAATCCAGTTGTCAACACAACACTATTGTCAATTTAGAGGTTTGTTTGAGTTGGAATGTCATGCTTTGTAAATGGGTTGTCTGGTTTGATATTTATCCATACCTTAAAACCTCATCAGGCTTATTTTTTTCATCATTTTTTTTATATGTTGAGTTTGCTCGACTAAACTAATTGGATAAGAATGAGAATTATTATTGTTAAACCCTTACAAGTCCTGCCATTATGTCAACCCATGTGTTTCTTTAGTCTTCATAAGATTTGGAATGTGAACCAGTTTGGTTGTGCAGCGAAAGTATTGAATTGTCATGTTTTGTAGTCTGCATAACGTTTGAAATATTATCCATACTTATTATGTATGGTTTGAAAGCCATTGATTAAAGAATTTAACCACCCAATGCCTGTCGCATGGGTGTTTTTGTGGACGGACAACTGCACATAATTGACATGGATTTGCTTGCAAGTAGAGGGCCCTGGGTAGTATTGATGTTTAAACAAAACCGGAAAATTGAGAAACCGAGTTGAACCGCTTAAACTGCTTGATCCAAAACCAAAAAAACCGAAACCGAAACATCATGGGGCGGTTTATGTTTTCATTTTTAGAAGATCGTGGATAACCGAACCGATTATAAATTGAACTATAGCCTGTAGAGAAATAACATTTAGTTCGTTCTAATATCTACACGATGGCAAAAGAACCATGAAAATCTTGGATGATTAAATTAGCGGTGAATTGTCTTTCACGATTCATGTAGCATTTAGTTAGTTTTGAATATCTACATGGTAGCAAATAGAAATAGTTGCATGACTATATCGTCAAATAAAAGAAGATTGGTATAACAACTTGACGAATCCTTATGTATAAATGTAAGATCTGTGGTATTTGTATATTTATAGTTGTCCTTCATTTTTGGGAGAATCTTGGTTTGAGTATTTTTTTTTGCATATATATTTAATCTTTAGTTCAACACAACTTCTTGAAATGTTATGTATAAACTGTTTATACTTGATATCTTATTCATGGTTTTTTCCTCACACTTCAAGTTAAGTCGTGTGTTGCTAATCAAACGTGTTACTAATGTAACATATTTGTTGTCTCCGCCGCTATGCGCGAGTAACATACTATTACATAAAATGGATTTTGGGCCACAATCCTATAGTTCGCATTACCCATATGTTTCAATATTTTATCTTTAATAACTATCAACCTTTTATTATTTGCAGGATGTACAACGAACGGATCGTTCAAGTGAAGCATTATCATATTTGGATATTTTGGATGCATAAAATGAAAAATGCTTGTAAATTTTTTATCACAAATATATTTGATCATATTTTTGTCTGTAACCATATGGTTTTTATGATATTTGACTGACATTAAAACTTAATGTATTTTTCTTTTACGTTGTTTAAAGATATTATTCATCATCGTCATCTATTAAACGAACAAGTAATCGAAAAAAATATTTGTCGCCGCCGCCGCTTTGCGCGGGCATGTAGCTAGTATATATATATATATATATATATATATATATATATATATATATATATATATATATATATATATATATATATATATATATATATATATAATCAGGTTCATCAGTGTAGCTATGAGATTTCAGCGTACCCTAATGTGAATGATCATTCACATATATATTTTTCAAATATACATGTATAAGACAACATAATAAGACTTTTTTTTTTCAAAAGGAGCAACATCATAAATCTTGTGAATGGTATGACTATTCACATGAATGGTTCGGGAGAGTACCACCCAAATGCAGCGCACCAGAAGGTACCGACTTTAAAAAAAAACTTTTTAAATTTTTTTTTCATAAACATGTTTTAATTAACATTATGAAGATCATATGTAAATTTCACATACATTCACATCTCCTAGCTCCTAAAAAATGTTGTGAACACACACATACATAATTTTGAAGACATGTGAACATGCATTTATATGATGTGTGTTTTCATGCACTTAGAGTGTTCGGATTTGCGTGAAATTTACATATGATCTGTGTAATGTTAATTAGAACGTGTTCATGAAAAAAAATTTCAAAAAAAATTATTTTAAGGGTGGTACCTTCTGGTGCGCTGCATTAGAGGTGGTACTCACTTGAACCTAAATCTCTCTCTCTCTCTCTCTCTCTCTATATATATATATATATATATATATATATATATATATATATATATATATATATATATATATATTATCTTAACTAAAGTTTTTTCTATAATCAATGATCTAAACAAAACAAACCAATAATATATTTTATTAATTTTTTATGGGTTTAATAAGAAAAAAACCATTTCACATTTTTTGCGGTTTAGTCCTCCGTGTTATTTTTTACCAATAAAATCTTTAAGTAATATATTTGTTTGCTATTTTTAGAATTTTTCTTTATTTTTTTCAAAAAGTCTTTATGTTTGTGTAAATTTAGGAGAAAAATAGTGAAAATAAGTTGGTTTTTTGTGGAAAAAGATATGGTTGATTATGAAAAAAAAACAAAAGTTTTCCGAGAACCGGATTAAAAACAATAACTTGAGGACTTTCTTAGTAAAAAATAACACCGAATTACTAAATCGCAAAAAAAAAAACACGAAAGCATGTTGGTTTTTTTTTTTTCATATTAAACCCATTTTTTATTTATAAACTGTAGCAAAAACATTAATCTAAATTTTCCAGTTGATTTTAAATAAAAATTTTATGCTAAAAGAATAGAATAAGTATTATAATCAATTTTTGAAACATCTTAATAATATAAAATTTGGATTATTAATATTTAGTTTTTATAATGTAATGAATTGAAAATAAGGTTTCAATATATTTAATAAAACGTGGAACTAATCAATATTATCAAAGAAAAAATCAATCACATCTCATTAGATATGAAGAGTATTTAATTAAATGATATTTAATAATAGGTTTGATTATTGGTTTAAGATACAATTAAAGCCCAAAACATATAATTGATTTTTATGGTATCACTACAAGAAAAATGTTATTTAGTGACACAAAAAAAGTGTGACTATATCTTACTTTTAGTGTCACTTATGAGAAGACTAGATACATGCAATCTTTTACCCATATTATTCTAAAGTAGTGACACAAAAATTTTGTCACAAAAAATACTTGAGACCTATCCTCCATACATTTTAGTCACTATATATTTATAACCATTCCACTTTTACACATTCTTTTTGTTGTGTGGGTAAAAGATTATGACACCTACAATAACACTTTTTTGACTTTTAATTACATTTTTTGTGTGTCACTGAATGACATATTGTTTGTAACCTTTTGTTTATGACCCAAAAACATATAACAAAAAACTTAAACATTATACATTTTCCAAAAATCTTTACAACTTGATAACACATAAAATGATTATTATACTTTCTTTACCTTTCGTTCTCGTTCCTCCTTGTTTGTCTTCTATTTCTCGAAACTCGATTACAAAGCCTAATTAGTCTTGACTTCAATCTAAACCATAATCGTAATCGTAATCGAAACCGAAACCGAAACCGAAACTGAAACAACATCGGGAATCTAAACTTATAGATGCTTGGCAGTTTGCTAAAAGATTTCTTTCTAGTTAACTTTTGTTTTCTAACCACAGTCGTAGTCTCTTTTTGTTCTTCATGTTCTTCATTTTCCTTCTGTTCTTCATCGTGTTCTTCAACAAACCCTCGATAGAATTTCGTTATACCCATCCATGGATCTTCATGAATCTCATCATCAGAATCACTACCCCATAATGGGATAGTTTTCGTTTCAGGAGAGCAACTATAGTAGTCGAAATGATTACCTAAACTCGTATGCTCCATATTGAATAATCTTCCGAGAGACGTGCTTCCTTTTTTCATCAAATTCAATAGTTTTCGACTTTGGTTTTGATCAAACGATGAAAACGAAGAACGTAAACCTGTTCTTGTTGAAGATAACGAACACGAAGACGAAGAACAAATAGAAGACGATGATGATGACTCGTATCGATTCTTCTGGTGTTTTATAAGTTGTCTGATCTTTTCTTTTTGTGCTTCTTTGTTGATGATGAAATACGAATCTTCATCTTCTTCTTCTGTAATTTCTGACGCCATTAATGGAGCTTCAAATCAAGAGATGTTTAGCTTTAGTATTAGGGGAATAATTATGAAAGAACTCTCAACCATGTTGAAGCTAAAATCAAAGGCAATGACCGGCCGGCAAAATAGAAAGGTAATTATTTAATTAATTAATATTTACAATCGACTTTTTGTCATTTACTTATTTGACAACCAACTTTTTGAACCTTCTATTTTCTTGTTATAAACAAATTAAAATTTAGAACAAAACATGAACAATCGATTTTAATGCATCTATGGATGAAAGCTTGTCCATACCGATAATACTAGATTAGTTATAAGTTTTTTTTTTATTTTTAATGAAATAATTAAAAGATTATTTTATATTTAAATAACTTTTTTTCATATATTTTATTAAAATCTAAACAAACAATTTCCAGGTACAAACCAATTTATATATGCATCAACTGCTAAAGGTAGTAACGACTTATGTCATTTTTATCATTATAGAAAGATAATTTGATTTTTATTAGAGTAAATTACACAAATGGTCCCTCTGGTTTGGAGGTTCTTGTAGTTTTGGTCTTTCAAAGTATTTTTTACACCAGAAGTTCCAAAATGGTAAACATTTAATGCTATTGGTCCATGTGACTAAGCAGTCCCTTTTTCCGTTTGTGACTTCTAACAATTGAGGGAATTTCGGACTTTTGGGTTAAGGCAATTAAGAAAGCTTTGATGCAGTCTTCTTCTTCAACCACCGTTCTTGTCTCTCCCGCTCTGCTCACTGTAATTAATTGTCTTCTATTCAAGCTACAATTGTGATATGTGGCTAGGGTAGCAATCATATGAACATCGTGGAATTCTCATAATCCTGGTCGAAGGTTTTGGAACTATCCTGATGTGGTAAGATATAAAAGGTTGATGATAGTATTAGCTTTATGATATTTGAAACTTACTCATTTTCATATCATAAAGGAGTTGAACAGTAATTTTATTAGATGGGTAGATCCTCCAATTTGTCCTCGTTCAACTAAATCAATCCTGGTCTTTTGCGAGCAAAGAACAGAGTTGATGCAAGTAAAAAAGCAGATGCCTTTTATGTAGATGTCAACCAAGTTGGGACTCTTTTGCCTTTTTTGATGTAATGGCTTCTTTTGAAGTAATGGTTTGTTTTGATGTAATAGTTTCTTTTGAGGATGTAATGGTCCCTGTTGTGAGGAAATTAATGAAAAATATGATCCTTTTCAATGTTATTCCTTCATTTGTAACATTGCTTTGATAGTAAGACACACAATCAAACTATGAAAGTGCATATAGAGGCACACAATAGATAAAAACCATAACATTGTCAATAAGCACTCGTGATTACATAATTGTATGGTAAATCACCACCAAACAACATAAATCTCAAAATATTAGATGTGATTACAAAATAGATACTAATACGAACATTGTCTTAAAAAACATCGTAATAAGTTAGATTGCAGCTCCTATCCTTTGATAGCTTATTGACCTTGCACCTTGTCATGTTTGCCTCTGATAGCCTACTTGTTGACCTTTACATGTCCTGGAATTGTGGCCTTTCTTCTTACATCTGTTGCATTTTTATTGTCTTCAATGATCTTGGAAGCTTCCCTCCCTGAACTAAATTTGTAGCATTCCCCTGATTCTTTCCTTCTTATTCTTCTTCTGCCGCTTTCTTTCTTTTCTTGGTTGGCCTTCCCACTTTCTTGTGATGTTTTGATGGCACAAGAGTTGTTGGACATGGACATTTAGGCCACATGCTGCTTCCTGTAATAGCATCAATTTTGAATGAGTAATAGTGTTTCCATGTATCAATCCTATAATCCTTATGAACCCATGTTTCAGGTAAGCCAACATCTTGTCCATTCATAATCGTGTTCCATATTGATGACACGACATGTTTACAAGGAATACCAATGATTTCCCACTTCCTACAACTATAAACCCTTTCTTTTACATCAACAACACATTGATCTTGCCAAGGTCCAGTAACTTGAAACTTATCCCCCCCATTCCATAACACATTATACTCACGAGAATATTTCTTAATGATTTCAGAAAGTTTTGTTGCAGTTGGTGTAAGTGGACCATCACATTTGTAAGTCACCTTTTGAAAATTAACTCTCCTCTTTAACAAATACTCTCTAGTGAACTCCAAGGCAGTTATAATGGGCTTGTCCGTACCATGAACTAACTTACTATTGAATACCTCACACAAGTTGTTGAGCAATATATCATGTTTTTGCGTCAACTATAGCATAAGCAAGTGGATAAATGTCATTGTTAGGATCCAACCCTACAGCAGTCAAGACTTGACTAGGAAAAGACACTTTCATAAAAGCACCATCCAACCCTTGAAAATCCCTCATACATGCTTTGAATCCTTGCTCAATGCTCATGTGCATATGTAAATCCTCTTAAATACACTTGTTAAAGAAGTTGGTTAGGTTCTGATTCGACCTCAAACTTGACAGTAGTACCTGGGTTTGTTGCCTGAAGTTCTTCAATGTAGTCTCGTAACAGAGCATACTACTGTGTGTAGTCTCCCCTCAATTCCCTAAAAAGCTTTCATCTTTGCCCAAAATGCCTGCATCATTGGTATACTAACATCGTGCTTCTTTTGAATATGCTCTTGAATTGACCTAATTGGTATGTCTGGGTTTGATAACTTTTATCCATAATTTGATTTGAAAGGAGCCCAGATGTGTAAGCTTATATTTTCCTTGATTGAAGGCAGATGTGTTTTCATTTAAGGTCTTCACCATCCAAATGTTACTCCTTGAGAGCTTTGATACGTGCAACACCCAAGGGCAGTATTTCCTTGTGCAATTCCCTTTTTACCCTTGCCTATACACTTCACATATTGTTGACTTTTTGACGTTTGACCTTCTGGATTTGGTCTCACTGCCTTCTCATGAGCCTCACTAAACGTTGGTATACCACCAACACAAATTTCTCTCACCCTTCTTGTAACATCCATATTTTTGAATTATATATAGTCAGACGTTTAAGTCTTAGTCTATGTAGTATTAGATGTTTGATTAATATCAGTTCATTTAATTCAAATAATATGGGTTGGAAACTGTTATGAGTTTAAATTAATTATTGGAAAATTTGTATGAATTATGGAACTCTGATTAAATAAAGAATAAATGATGAGGGATCATCATTGATGTTAGAGCCAAAATTCAAGGAAAGAGAAATTTAAAAGATGAATGCCAAATTATACTAGAAATATTTTGGTGAAATTAATTCGAACCTAAGAATGCAAAAATGCAGAAGTATAAGTAAAAGGGTTATCGTGCACATGTCACAAATTTGGAACACTGTTGAAGGAAATAAAAAGTGTGTGACCGTTCATTATATAAACTCACACACACTCTCTCTAAAATCATGCTTACTTCATCTCTCTCACGACTCTTTTTCTGTAAAAACCAATATCAAGAATTTGTTTGAATTGGAACTTGAAATTTTGGAATAAAGTAGTTAGAAGGAAACTATAACCACTACAATAAACGATTTGAGGTAAGATTCATTCAAATTTATTAATTCAGAAGGTTTTGTGTTCGGTTATCATGTGAACCGAATCATAGATTGGTGTTAATATCGTGAATGCATGTTGTATTTATCAGTTTGGAAGCTTAAATAGAGTCATTTGCAAGCTGTATACAAGATTTTAGCCTCTAATTCAACCGTTAGGTAAGAATTCGATCTTAACTATGTGCTTTTAGTGTGTGCGTGTGTGTGCGTACACACCGTGCAGTGATGAACATGGCCTATCAGGCCTGATATTGAGCAATAAACAACAAATGGATTATAAATAATGGATTATCTAAGTGTTAGGCTGTGTACCTTTAGATTTCAATTATAGGATTGGTAAAAAAATGTATGAACGATAAATCTGGAAATTTATGAACTGCACAAGTGATGAACTTTGGATCATACAAAGTTCGGATGATATGAACTTCGGATTACTCAAACTTCAGACCACACATAAACACATGTTATCAGCTATAAACCTCGGATCATGCAAACTTTGGATGATGTACTGGAAATGTTGATAATCTCGGATCATACATGGATCCGAATTTTGGGTCTAAAGGAATATTCGAATTTCGGAACATAAGATAGAAAATATTGTAACTAATGAGGATGAAACTTCGAACCATTGGTACAAATTTTGGCTTTGGTCACACCAGAAATGTGTGACGATAACCATACGATCACACTTGTTTTTTCATTGTATGTGTGACTAAAGGTCCCGTGACCAAAGGGTCCATGCGGTCACATTAGATGGTTAGTGGACGTATCCATTTACAAAGAGTGACCAAAACCATAAAATGTGTGACCATATGCTCTTTAAAATCAAGCGAAAGTGTATTTTGTGTGACTATTGTCCATGAAATGGCCATTTATTTTTATTTGTGTGTGGCTGATTTCATCCATTTGGTCACACAGTGAGTGTCTTCTTGTGGGCTTCGGTAACATAAAACTATGCCAAATGTGGCCGTATGTGTTAAAAAGTGTGACCATATGCTGTTTTAAGTGAGGTAAACTTGTATTTTGTGTGACTATTGTACATGCAATGGCCACTTTATTTTTATGTGTGTGTGGCTGATTGCAACCATTTGGTCGCTTTTGTCACATAAAGTTATGCTAAATGTGGTCGTAGGTGTTAAAAAGTGTGACCATATGCTCTTTTTAAGTGAGGTAAACTTGTATTTGTGTGACTATTGTCCATGCAATGGCCACTTTATTTTTATTTGTGTGTAGCTGATTGCAACCTTTTGGTCACACAATGAGTGTCTTGTTGTGGGCTTTGGTCACATAAAATTATGCCAAATGTGGTCGTAGGTGTTAAAAAGTGTGACCATATGCTTATTTAAGTGAGGTAAACTTGTATTTTGTGTGACTATTGTCCATGCAATGACCACTTTAATTTTTTTGTGTGGCTGATTGCAACTATTTGGTCACACAACGAGTGTTTTATTGTGGGCTTTGGTCACATAAAATTATGTCAACTGTGGCTGTAGGTGTTAAAAAGTGTGACCATATGCTCTTTTAAGTGAGGTAAACTTGTATTTTGTGTGACTATTGTCCATGCAATGGTCACTTTATTTTTATTTGTGTGTGGCTGATTGCAACCATTTGGTTACACAACGAGTGTCTTGTTGTGGGATTTGGTCATATAAAATTATGCCAAATGTGGCCGTAGGTGTTAAAAAGTGTGACCATATGCTCTTTTAAGTGAGGTAAACTTGTATTTGTGTGACTATTGTCCATGCAATGACCACTTTATTTTTTATTTGTGTGTGGCTGATTGCAACCTTTTGGTCACACAACGAGTGTCTTGTTGTGGGTTTTGGTCACATAAAAGTATGCCAAATGTGGCTGTAGGTGTTAAAAAGTTTGACCATATGCTCTTTTAAGTGAGGTAAACTTGTATTTTGTGTGACTATTGTCCATAAATGGCCACTTTATTTTTATTTGTGTGTGGCTGATTGCAACCTTTTGGTCACACAACGAGTGTCTTGTTGTGGCCTTTAGTCATATAAAATTAGGCCAAATGTGGCTGTATGTGTTAAAAAGTGTGACCATAATTGTTCACCCAATGACCACTTAAAATTTATGCACTATTTAGTCACACAAATATTTAATCAAACAGTGGCCACAACGTGTGACCATAAGATATATTTATTTATATAACACCATAAAAAAAATTTGGAATATGTACGTGTACAGTAATTGCATCAACTAATTAAACAGGATTGTAATGTAATGACTTTTGAGTCTTCAATCTAGTCTTCGCTTGCCTTTGTAATTGAAAATCATGACTTGTCACACAAATCGACTTTTTGTTTGTTGCGCTTTCGTTTTACTTATGGTGCAGCACCAACTGCTGCCTTTAGTCCAAAATCTGTTGGTGTTACCTGTAATAAGAAACAAGACGTATATCTATGAAACACTAAATTAAAATGAAGAACTAGATATATGTGTATATATATACACACACACACACACACACACACACACACACATATGTAGCTAGGCAGATAAAATACCTCGTGACCCTCATCAATAATCACTTTGTCCTTGGGCCATGCATAAAAACCACCTACTGCGTCTTTAGCTGTTATGAAACCATTGTTTCCTTCGTCCGGAATACAAGCTGCATCCATTATCGATTGGTCAATGGACACTTTGTAGCAATCATATGGGAGTGGTGTGTTATGAAACATCACTTTTTCATCTGTCAGGTAGACAGTACCCTTAGCAATTATGCTTGCCCTCTTTATGTTCCACAGTTTACAGCTGTACATCTAAAGAAATTGTTAACGATTATTATGTATTTATTTTAAATTTGTATGTATGCATGCATCAGAATTTGATTAAACTGAAGATCAATGTACGTATGAATATTTTGGATGAATACAATGTTGGGAAATATCATTTAGAATAAAACTAGAGGTAATTAATTGACCACAAATTAACACCTTGTTTCAGGCGACACAAACAGGTTTTGGAAACACAAAACCCGGGTAAGCGAAAAGCATTCCTTGAGGATGAGCACAATAAACTTTTGTTACCTGGTTAAAACTAGAGGTAATTAATTATTTTTTGTAATCGTTTGTAGTTGTTCCTTCAATTTGAAGCTCATATATGTTCAGGTTGAGAGAATTAGCGATCTCCAAAGAAAGTGTTTCAAAAATCGTAAGGTGGATTTCACATGGACCACGCGCCACCATACTGAAACACACTGCATATAACATCAACGGGTATACATTTCGTACTAAATGTAGTGATGACAGCGTTAACCAAAACAGTGGGGTTAGTGTTGTGACAGACGATATGCACATATCCAAAGGAGTAGCAACCACAAGACGCAAATTGTATTATGGTGTTTTGCAAGAAATATGGGTACTAGGCAACTCCCTCTTTTTAAACGTGATTAGGTTAACCATCAGGCTGGTGCGGTCAAACGTGATATTAAGCTTGGTTATACATTGGTTGACCTGACTACTTTAGGCCACAGGCTTGATCCGTTCATATTAGCCTCACTAGCACGGCAAGTGTTTTATGTGAAAGACCAGCAAAATAAAAAGTTGTCTATTGTCTTCAACACACCTCCGAAGAATTACAGAGATGTATATGATGAAATCGATGAGGAATTTAAACCGTCATTCATCCACACAATGATAACATTTTGCCACGTGTGGATCAACGTGACTTGGGTTCTGAATCAAAAGATGAATATTATCGAAGAAACTGTGAAGATATTGTTATACGAAAATCCAAGTGATCGAACCATGTCGTGAGCTGGAACCATGTCTTGTAAATTACCTTTTAATTAATTAAGTTATGGAATGATTATCTGTACGTATCTTAATTTCTATGTGACTTCGACATTCTATTTTATAGTGCAGTAAATTATTGTAGTTGAATATGATTTAGTCACACAAACAATTATGTGACCATATAGTATCTGCTTTTGGCTACGTTGAAATCGTGTGTGACAAACTCGAGTTCATGATTTAGTCACATAACAAATTACTTCATGTGACCATATACTGGAATATGATTTAGTCACACATACAATTACTTCATGTGACCATATATGATTTGGTCACCCAAAAAATTATTCAAGTGACCATATAGTGGCATATGATTTACTTTTATTATTCATGGAATTGAATTGATTGTATATAACCTAAGTTTATATAATTACTTGATTAATTTTAAACTAAGTTTTATTATTCACTAAAGTTAAATTGAGAAATCCTGTTAGTGCAAATCTCGAACTATTAGTTCAATTTCTCAAGCTGTTAGTCCATTTTTTCAAGCTGTTAAGTGTTTTATAACATATGTTTATAAAATTATTTGATTAATTTTAACCTAAGTTTTATTATTCACTTGAGTTAAATTGAGAAATTCTGTTTTTGAAATCTCGGACTGTTAGTTCAATATCTCAAGCTGTTAGTACATTTTCTCAAGCTGCTAATTGTTTTATAAACTAAGTTTATAAATTTAGTTTATTAATTTTAACCCAAGTTTTATTATTCATGGAATGGAATTGAATTGATTATATATAACCTAAGTTTATAAAATTACTTGATTAATTTATATCCTAACATTTATATTTTGACATTCTAACACACACTACATCTTAGACAAACATACTAACTTATGTGACCATATAGTATCTTCTTTTGGCTACACTGAAATCTTGTGTGACAAACTCGAGTTCATGATTTAGTCATATAACAAATTACTTCATGTGACCATATACTGGAATATGATTTAGTCACACATACAATTACTTCATGTGACCATATACTGGAATATGATTTGGTCACCCAAAAAAAATATTCAACTGACCATATAGTGGCATATGATTTAGTCACACAAGATGGCACTCAATCTGACTAACACATATTAGATTTTTACATTCTAACACACACTATACTTTAGCCACACATACTATGTGAATTCAAATTTCTTGCAATTCATTCAACATTAAACATTCATATGAACAATTAACAATCAAACACAATCTATTGAATGATTAAGAGAGAAAATATTACATTGATGTTCTTGGCTTTCTTGCAAAGCACTTCTCCTATTCTCTCTAAATCAGATCCATATGTGTGTGTGTTATCTTCGATTCATATCTCAACAGTGCACATATCACTCCTATTTATACTTAATACACAAGTATTAAGTATTTACACAAACAACCCCTAAACTATTTATTATTTACAAACATATACAATATAATTGTTTCATCTCTATTATTTATTCCCAACATTCTCCCCCTTAGAGATGAACACAATTCTTAAAAGTAAAATTCATTTCAACTCTACAAATATTGTCCATAACAATCTCCCCCTTAGAAATGAAATCAATTTTCTGATGAAGGTTCATTTCAAGGACTTTTTCGTGAATCTTCTTCTTTTCTTTGATCTCTGAATCTTCTTCTTTTCTTTATTTGTCTCTCTCTGATCTTCACATCTCTTTTCTTGTATTTTCTTGTAAGTACACTCCCCCTTAAATCTTGAATATCTTTTGAATGTCTCCCTTGATCAAAGTTGTTGCAATAGACTTCAGTTGTCTTCAATCTACTCAACCGTTGTCTCTGAACTCTAGCTTTTCTCCCCCTCATGATGATCATAAGAATTATGAACATCATGCAAAGTCTTCAGAGACATAAGTGCAATGATTTTACAGTTGAGGAAATACGACAACAATTACAACTCAGATTTTATTACAAATTGATTTTCTCCCCCTTAAACTGATATCCACTCCCCCTAAACTAAACAAATTTGTCTCACTCCCCTTCAAAGGAATAATCTTTCAGAATGAAACAAAGCTTTTCAACTTTGGGGAAAATGAAACATATTCATTTTGTGAGATAACGAGTCCAGGTCCACATAGGATTCCTGTTTGCACAATAGACAAAATCTATGTGACCTACGTTCAGTGCTGGCGTGATGTTAACACTGGTAGGATTTCCAAATAGTCATCGTGAAATCCTTTATCTTGAAAGAATCACTCTTATTTGTTCCGGCTTAGTCACTTTGGACTAGCAGTTTATAGTCACGCAGACTGATAGACTCGATGTGTCCTAAAAGTGTATATAATCAGCTCTAGACACAATGTGCATCAAATGAAGTGGGAGACCGGAGCAAATGTCTTCCTTGTTTCAATATCAATAATATCCGAATGACATATCGATAGAAATGTGCTATATCTCCGTGATTATTGAAACAGAAATCTTTTGAGAGATAACTGAGTAGCTGGTGGGATTAAGTGCATGCGTCACTGGGTCCATGACGTCTTTTTCAATATCAAGTCGCCTAGGGCTTGATAGATTATGTGGTTTACCCAGCCAACACAGTTTAGGTAGGATTTACTTTTCTTTTAATCCTTTCTCAACTCTCAGCATTCAGCATTATTCAACTAAGCTCCATACGACTCACTTTTTCTTTTAAATTCATTCAGCTTTATAAGAAAAGCATGATCAGATGCACCACCATCTCCTTTCAATATCAATATCCCTCTCATTTACATTTTATCTCTGCTCGACCCTGTCAGTATCCCGTGATAACTGACACTTCTCAACTAATAAACCTAAAGAACCCTCACCCACACAAACTATAGATGGTTTGCTCCTTGGGTAGGTCTTTCGGTTCTGGATAGACCATAGAAGCGAAATTTATGCCTATCACTCAGATTGGTGCATAAACGGAGTCAGCAGAAAGATTTTCGGTAATCATGTGATATCGGAGACTATATTCATATAATTTGGGAGATATCAGATTGAAATGGAAATTCTGATATATGATATGAGAAGAATCAGATTTTCTTGAAAGATTTAGCACATGGGAGATAACGGGAGAATCCAGTATAAATTGGAAGCATTGTAACAAAGAGAATCTCAGAAGAAATGAGATCATGAAAATCAAAGAGATTAGATCAATCAATTAATCTCAATGATAGACTCAGAGATTTAAAAAAAAATTTCTTTTCAGCTCAAATACTCTTTTTATGTGTGTATCAAATATTTTCGTGAAAAATCACACACCGTTTTTGAAACTCCCCCTGGAAATAAGCACACACAGTTAGTCAACTCATAGAAATGAAATCAGGAGCAAAAAAATTATAAAAATAAAACTCCCTCTTTGTCAATTTCAGCTTCGGAGTTGAATTCAGGGCAAGAATTCCAGTAAGATTTGTCTCTCAGACTCGGGTTTCAGTCTGATGTAACTGAAAGCCTTTGACTCTGGTTCATTGAAGTCTGGGTTCTAGTCTGAATTAACTAGAAACCATTTTGATTTGAAACACAGGTCTTGATCTGATGTAATCAAGAGCCTATTGAAATGAAGAACGGGTCCTTATCTGAAATGATAAGAAACCTATAACCTGCAAAATTTAAGATGTCTTTGGTATCCAAACAGATTTGGATCCAGACTTGTTAGCGCTCTTGGGTACCCATTTCAAAACAGGTTTTGGTACCCACTTGTACTTGGATTTAGGTACCCATTGCATGTTATAACTATCAGCTTCTCTTTCAAACGCAGAAAACAAATTTCTTTGAGTATGAGAAAATTGAATATCTGAATTTCTAAAGAAACTTGAATTTGAATGATCAGACTTTTGCGAACTCTTCTTTTTGAAAAACTGTCCGGTTCTTGCCTGTTTCTGATAATACTTGGTATTTTTCTGTGAAAATGTTTTCTGATTAGAATGACCAGTATTTTCAGAAACTTTAAGAAAATTTGACTTCGAAGATTCACCGGTGTAAATCTTGACCGGAAGTTGTTCAATAATTTTATCTTTGCCGCTGTGTATCTTTAACAGATACTTAAGTTTAAGATCTGAAGAAGAATCAAACTTAGCAGAGTTAGTTAGATTCACTTCACTTTCAGAAGACAAACCAGAGTGATTAACATTGGATTTTAAACACACTGAAGAAGGGGTCTTAACCTTTGACTCAGTTGATGAAGTAAACACATGTAATTGTTTTGTAAGATGAAGTATCTGATCTTCCAAACTTTTGATTATGACTAAATTTGAATTTCTGTCATGATCAAATGATTGGTAATCAGATTTAAAAGATTGTTCTTTGATTAAGAACATTTGTCTTTCATCTTCAAACAATTCAGATTTTGATTTAAAATCTTGTTCTTTAAGTAAGAACTCATGTCTTTCCTTCTCAATCAAATCTTTAGTTAAAGACAACTCTTGTTGAAGAGCAAAAATTTCTTCATTTTTGTTTAAAATACAATTCTGATCAGTTGGTTTTGTCTTACAAAGTGTATCTTCAAGATCCTGAACTTTCTTGTAAAGATCAGATCTTTCAGGCAAAAGATATTTCAGTTGAGTTGCATTCTGAAAATTTTCTTGTTTCAGCTCATCAAGTTCTTTAAGTAATTCAGATATTTTCAATTGATGAGCACAACTCTCAGAGTTTTGTTTTTCTTTTAAGCTCTGAATTTCTTCATTCAGTACTTGTACGTCACGTAACGCCAAATGTCTATCAGTATTTAACTGAATGAGAATGTCGTAATTGTTCTTACGAATCTTTTCAGATTCAGTAAGTTTTGCAATTACCTCAGACTTTGAAAATTTTTCATATTCCATTATGAATTGCAGAAAAATTGAATCTTCCAAGATCTTTTATGGAGAAACTGAGTGAATTCTGATAACACTTTGAAAAGCTATTTCAGTTAATGATAACTAGTGAAAAATCAGCTCTGAAATGACTTTTTGACGTTGAAATTTCAGATTTTTTTTCATAAAATTGCCCGTAACTTTTTTCTGGAGTGGAATTGGGTCTCGAAAATTTACCGAACCGGCTATGCCGGTTCTAGAAATGTAGATCTCTTTTCAAGCTTCGATTTGGCGTATGGTAGGCCTTCTAACGATGTTCCAGTCAAAAGTTATGGTCAATTTAAGCAGCAAAGGTCAAATACTCAAAACTCGAATGATATTGGATGAAACTCGAATGTATAAGAATCAAACTCGATTGATGAAGACTCAAACTCGAATAAAGAATCACCAAACTCGAATGAATAAGTATAAAACTCGAATGATTGAGTATGAAACTCGAATGAACAAGAATGAAACTCGAATGAAGAAGGTATTAAACTCGATTAATTAAGCTTGAAACTCGATCAATTAAACATGAAACTCGAATGATTAAGGCTTAAAACTTGAATCATAAGGCATGAAACTCGATGAATGTATTATCAAACTCGAAATAAGTATATATCAAACTCGAATGAAGCATTCAGCAAACTCGAATGAAGCTTTCATAAAACTCGAATGCCTTCTTTATAAAACTCGAATGCCTTCTTTATAAAACTCGAATGCCTTCTTAATAAAACTCGAATGCCTTCTTTATAAAACTCGAATGACACTATGAATATAGTTATGTCCGAGTTTTATCATTTTTCAACAAAAACAAGATCAGATTCGAACTTTTTCAACAAAAATCCATGATTTGACCTCAAATTGATTTCGAGGGTTCGTTTTAATAGCAGAAACAACTTTTGTGAAATCACTTTGGCTAATTCTCGATTAAAAACCAAAAATTGACCAAAAACCTCAAGAACACACACTTTTTCAAAAAATCTGAAATTTCTCAATTAAATTCTGTGTGTTTTGAGATAATATTTGATGTTTATGTCATCAGATTCGCCTTTAAATTTCACACCTTCGATCCAAAATTCAGATCATTTCATCCACAGAATCAAAATCCTCAATTGATTTTCAGATTTTCAAAAAATGAATATAACAGTGTTCTAAAAAAATACGATTTCAGATTCAAAATTCACTCAAATTCAGCCATATTAGGCTCTGATACCAATTGTGAATTCAAATTTCATGCAATTCATTCAACATTAAACATTCATATGAACAATTAACAATCAAACACAATCTATTGAATGATTAAGAGAGAAAATATTACATTGATGTTCTTGGCTTTCTTGCAAAGCACTTCTCCTATTCTCTCTAAATCAGATCCATATGTGTGTGTGTTATCTTCGATTCATATCTCAACAGTGCACATATCACTCCTATTTATACTTAATACACAAGTATTAAGTATTTACACAAACAACCCCTAAACTATTTATTATTTACAAACATATACAATATAATTGTTTCATCTCTATTATTTATTCCCAACATACTAACTTATGTGACCATATAGTATCGGCTTTTGGCTACACTGAAATCTTGTGTGACAAACTCGAGTTCATGATTTAGTCACATAACAAATTACTTCATGTGACCATATACTGGAATATGATTTGGTCACCCGAAAAAATATTCAAGGGACCATATAGTGACATATGCTTTAGTCACGCAAAATGGCACTCAATGTGACTAATAAGTATTAGATTTTTACATTCTAACACACACTACACTTTAGCCACACATAATAACTTATGTGACCATATAGTATCTGCTTTTGGCTACACTAAAACCATGTGTGATAAACTCGAGTTCATGATTTAGTCACATAACAAATTACTTCACGTGACCATATAATGGCATTTGGTCACACTGTTCAACTGTGTGACGCCGTTTTGTCACATTTTGTGACACCCTTGCCACAACAACCACCATTTACAAAACACCCAGGATTTAATCTTCAAACACAAATACATAATGATCTGATAACCTAATTTAAGTGCGGAAGCATTAAAATACATTAATAAGGTAACACAACAGTGTCAAACACCCTACGGTGCTACAAGGTACCATATCTAAGTCTACATACTCATAAGTTTATTACAATCATCCCCAAACATATCATAGCATTAGTACCACAACATAATTACCGACTGAGTAGTAGAATTCTTCCAAGAACTTCACACACGACCTAGCTAGAAGGTCCAGCTGCAGATTTTCCCTTTCCTGTAAAAATAAAGCAACTGAGGAATAAGCGAATGCTTAGTGAATACACAGATTACGCATTTTATAAATCTTTATGAAGCCCCAAGGGTAACACCGATGACAAACATCGTATACCCTCTTCGTACACCAAGTACGAAACCATAGCCGCAGCCCCTTCAAGCCCAAAGCTCGGCATAAAACATACCATCTGAGACAAACGTACGATCGGGGATGACATACTGCCTACCAGAACCTCGAAGGGATCAAGTCCAGGTCATATAGCGCAGTAACATCAGAGTAATCGATGCGACCCACCGGTCCATCACTGGATGCACAACAATCGAACGGACATGCAACAAGTATGAATGTGCATCTAAATCTACGCAAGTTAGTAGAATTCCAAACAATAAATGAAGCAACAGGTATCAGCAGGCAAAGCTAACATAAAACAGATATAAACATGCGAAATCTAATGTACTCACAGTGGGTGCGTTAGTTAATTTCAATCAATATTATTTCTCCTCGGGCTTTCAACCGGATTCACAAAGTACCCCACTGTGGGTTAAACAACACCACAAGGGACCTGTAAGTCAGTTGCAACAGTACCTCGTGTCAATATCTTGTTTAATTTTCGTAAAACCTTAATTTTATAAGTTTTGCAATATTTGATCCCCATCTCGGATCCAAGGTAAATTCAATTCCAACTTCAGGCCATATCCAAATCCAGTCCTCATCCGAATTTCCAACACTTGGAATTTATTTTATGCGTTGACTATGTATTTCATTGTAAATATTCGAGTTTAAAGAGTGGGTATTCAAATTTAGGCATTAAATTCGAATCCTATGTATTAAATTCGAGCATGTGTACAATTATATGCATCCAATTCGAGTTTGAGGGTTAAATTCGAACCCCCCCCCCCCCCCCCCCTTCGAATTTAAGGTTAAAGTCGAAGACCATGTTGTTAAATTCGAATATATACTTGAATTTAGTACCAAAATCGAGTTTGTTCTTGCATTTCGACTTTGTTCTTGGCATCCTTGAATTTGTTCATCTTTACAGCTTTAATAGATGCATTTCTAAGCCTAAAATCACTGATATGTCATGTATTAAACCTAGTTTAGATTCTATTATACATACACTATCCTATTCTTGCTAAAACTCAACCAAACTAGCTCTAAATCACATAAAAATGATAAACTCGAATTCATGTTCTTCAAAACCGAATATAAAAGCTCAAAATGGTCGATTCTTACCTCAAATTCGTACGAAATCAAGAATACAACCGTAGATTGTTGTAGTACTCCTCGAGATCTTTCCAATGACATATAAATCTCGATAATCGGCCGGTCGGTTTGAGAGATATTCTAGAGAGAAGGTAGAGAGAGTTTCTAGAGAGAGAGTGTGTAGAGAGAGAGAGTGAAGAGTGTGAAATGAAAGGCTTTTAGCCTTTTTATTCCCATCTTTCCCATTTTGCACATTTCATCCCTCAACTTAACCGGTTCCATAAAATACTGATTTATTCTTAATTTTATCATTACTAACTTTTATAATTCATAATACTCCATAATAATAATTATTAATTCTCAAACTTCGTAGCTTCTTAAAATAGCAACAAACTTTTAAATATCCTAAATACTTAATCATTGCTCATATTTCAACTTAATTATAATTTATCCGTCTAATTAAATCTTAAATTACAGTAATTGAATTCGAGGATGTTACAACATGGGCTCCACCACGCTCTAATTTTGTCCTCGAAGTTATTTGACTTCAAACAACTGCGGATATTTCCTTAACATATCAGCTTTCGTCTCCCATGTATGATTGGCTCCCTTATGATGCTTCCAACGTACAAGCACCATTTCGATTTCTTTGCTTCTCAATTTCTTCACCTTAGTATCTAACACACACTCCGGCTCCTCAACATACCGGAGCCTTTCATCAACTTGTAGCTCGGTGTGGTCAGCCCAATCCTCATTCTCAGTAGTAAAGGATTTCCTAAGGTTCCCTACATGGAACACCGGGTGTATGCCCGACATTTCTTCAGGCAACTCTAACCGATAAGACTGGTTTCCAACTTTTTCAACAATCTTGAATGGTCCGACGAATCTTGGAGCCAACTTTCCTCTCTTCACGAAACGAGTAACACCTCTCATAGGTGATACCTTCAGATATACCCAATCATTTATTTCAAAGTTTATCGGTTTGTGCCTCCTATCGTAGTAACGTTTCTGACGATCCTGGGCCGCTTTCATGTTCTGTCTAATCAACTGTATCTTCTCGTTTGTTTCTTGAAGCAATGCCGGCCCAGCAATTGGTGTTTCACCAGTTTCTCTCCAACACGTAGGAGTCCTACATCTCCTTCCATACAAAGCCTCGAACGACGCTTTCTTTATCGTTGCGTGATAACTGTTATTATATGAAAACTCTATTAGTGGCAAATTGATCATCCCAATTGCCACCGAGATCTAACACACACGATCTCATCATGTCTTCCAAGGTAAGGATTGTTCGTTCACTTTGGCCATCGGTTTGCGGAAGATAGGCCGTACTCATAGCGATCCTTGTTCCCAACCCTTCTTGCAAAGTCGACCAGAAGTTCGAAGTAAATCGGCTATCTCGATCCGATACTATGGACTTAGGCACCCCATGCCTAGAAACGATCTCGTCCATATAAATCTGAGCCAACTTCTCCAGCGAATAATTTTCTCTAATCGGTATAAAGTGAGCCGACTTAGTCAATCTATCCACTATTACCCAAACTGCATCGTGTTGACGCCTAGTCTTCGGCAGCTTTGTAACAAAATCCATCGTAATATGTTCCCACTTCCATTCCGGAATGGGAAGTGGTTGCAGACTGCCGTATGGTTGTTGATGTTCGGCTTTCACCAGCCGACAAGTTCGACATTTTTCCACATACTGACTTATGTCCTTTTTCAATCCCGGCCACCAAAAGTCTGCTTTCAACTCGTTGTACATCTTTGTACTTCCAGGATGTACAGAAAACTTGGATTGATGTGCTTCTTCGATGATTACCTCCCTCATACCCCCAAACTTTGGCACCCATATCCTCCCGTATACCCCTTTCAATCCCGACTCGCTCGTTTCCATATCTTTAAGCTGTATCCTAATATCTTCAGCACCAACATTTTTTTCCTTCAAAGCTTCCTCCTGAGCGGTTTTTACATCATTTATAATGGTAGACGTTAACATAGTAGACATCATCATTTAGCAACAATCCTTAGCATAAGCTTTTCGGCTCAAGGCATCGGCTACTACATTAGCCTTTCCGGGATGATAAAGGATCTCACCGTCATAATCCTTTATTAATTCCATCGATCGTCTCTGCCTCATATTGAGTTCTTTCTGGCTGAAAATGTACTTCAAACTCTTATGGTCCGTGTAGAGCTGACACTTAGTACCATACAGATAGTGTCTCCATAACTTCAATGCAAATGTGACCGCTGTCAACTCAAGATCATGAGTTGAATAATTCTTCTCATGCTGCTTCAACTGTCTTGAAGCATAAGCAATTACTTTCTCGCGCTGCATCAGTACAGCACCAAACCCCAACCTCGAAGCATCTGTGTAAACCACAAAATCCTCATTGCCCTCAGGTAGAGCAAGTATCGGTGCTTCGCTTAACGTTTTCTTCAAAATTTCAAAAGTATCCTGCTGCACAGCTTCCCATACAAACGGTGCATTCTTCTTCGTTAATGCAGTCAAAGGAACTGCAATCTTAGAAAAGTCCTTTATGAATCTCCTATAGTAGCCCGCCAACCCTAGAAAACTTCTAACTTCAGTAGCTGAACACGGCGGTTCCCAGTTCTTTATTGCTTCTACCTTAGCCGGATCTACTGAAATCCCAGCCCCCGAAATCACATGTCCTAGAAACTGTATATGTTGCAGCCAAAACTCACACTTCGAAAATTTGGCGTACAACTTCTCTTTCCTCAACAACTCTAACAGCTCCCTTAGATGTTCAGCATGCTCAGCCTCAGACTTAGAGTACACCAGAATGTCATCAATAAACACCATTATCGACTTGTCTAACATCGGTCTGCACACTCTATTCATAAGATCCATAAAGACAGCCGGGGCATTGGTTAACCTGAAAGGCATAACCAAGAACTCATAATGCCCATAACGCGTCCTAAATGCTGTTTTAGGCACATCCTCTTCTCGTACCTTCAACTGATGGTACCCCGACCTCAAATCAATCTTAGAAAACACGCTTGCCCCATGTAATTGATCAAACAAGTCATCTATCCGTGGCACCGGATACTTGTTCTTAATTGTTAACTTATTCAGCTCCCGGTAGTCAATGCACATTCTCATCGTGCCATCCTTCTTCTTAACAAATAATACCGGAGCTCCCCACGGTAATGAACTCGGTCGAATGAAGCCCTTGTCCAACAACTCTTGAAGCTGTGTCATCATTTCTTTCATCCCGGTTGGGGCAAGACGATAAGGAGAACGAGCTACCGGTGCAGCTCCAGGGATCAAGTCAATTTTAAATTCCACTTGTCTCTCAGGCGGCACGCCAGACAAGTCTTCCGGAAACACATCTGGGAATTGTGAAACAACAGGCACATCGGCCAAAGTTCTCTTCTCAGCCTTAGCATCAATCGCATAAGCTAAGTAAGCGTCACACCCCATTGCAACAAGCTTTCAAGCTTTTGCAATAGTCAGCAAACACAGATCCCCGCTTCTCCTATCCCCGTATATACATATCTCACGCCCCTCTGGAGTAGTTATCTTTATCATACGATTCTTACACACTATATGGGCTTCATTCTCAATCAACCAGTCTAACCCGACTATCACGTCAAACTCGCTGAACTCAATAGGAATCAGGTCCAAATTGAAGACTACATCTTCAATTACTAATGTACAATTACGGTATACGTGATCTACCTTGACTAGAGTGTTGCTAGCAGTTTCTATGTCAAGTATAGCAGATAATCTAGACAGAGGCATGGAAAGTCTTTGTGCAAAAACAGTAGAAACAAACGAACGATTTGCACCTGAATCAAACAAAATTCTTGTTGGCATAGAATTTACGATAAACGTACCCGTAACCACTTCCGGGTTTTCCCTCGCCTCCTCTGCAGTAATTTGAAAGGCACGAGCCGGTGCCCTTTGCGACTGACCCCGACGGTTAACTGAACCACCACTTGAACCTCCAGAAGATCGTGTTGATGATGGAGCAGCAGCTGCTGGAGCATTCTTCCTACAGTTCCTACTATAGTGTCCCCACACCCCACACTTATAGCAAGCATCTCCTTTCTTTGGGCACTCACTCTGAAAATGGCCCAGATCTCCATAGCAAAAGCAAGCACGTCCATTAGTGCACTTGCCAAAGTGCTCCAGATGACACGTATTGCAATATTGCGGCTCGGTGTTGATGGAATAAGCACGGGCGCGACCACGATCAGAAGAACCAGACTGTCAGCGATAAGACTGCTGAGGCGAATACTGTGAAGTCTGAAAAGATCCCGAGTATCCTCCCTCACGTTGGCGTTTCGGCGGCGACGGTTGTGTTGGGTTGGTGGAAGAAGCAGCGGACCCAATGGAATAACCCGACATAATCAGAATTTGCTCTACATTTCTGGCAGCCTCAAGTAAACCAGCAAATGTAGGATAGCGAATGTTACTCATAACTCGCCTGATCTCAATATCCAGACCAGCCTCGAACCTGGTCACCTTCCTTTCTTCAGTATCAACTTGATGAGGCGCAAACAGACTCAGCCTCGTGAACTCCACAGCATACTGGGACACAGTCTTAGCCCTCTGCATCAAAGCCATAAACTTTGCCTCCAGTCTTCGGCGCTCATCAACCGGACAGTACTGCTGAGTGAATAAGTCTGTGAACTCAGCCCAAGTCATCACAGAAACCTTCTCCAATGTCAAAGCATTCACCATAGCGTTCCACTACATAATTGCATCATTGGTAAACATAGCGGTAGCATACCGCACCATGTCCTTCTCAGCACAGTCGCTGATACGGAATGTTCGTTCGGTTGCCGTTATCCATTCGAAAGCGGCAACAGCGTCTCCCAATCCATTAAACTCCACAGCCCCGTTTCCCTTGAAGTCCTTAAACCGACAACCTTTGGGCTTGTTAGATGACCCAGTATTGTCATCTTGTTCCTCATTGTTGCCCCTTCCTTTTCCTTGTTCTTTCTCTTATCCTCTCTTCTCTTAGCTTCGGCCTCATCTCGAGCCCGAAACTGGTCTTGAATCATCTTGTTCTGCTCAGCCATCATGGCTAGCATCACCTCTCTTGTTTCTTCAGATGTCATTCCTCCTCCAGACATGTTCTGAAATAATAAACGTATAACTTGTTTAGTAACATGTCATTAATTTAAAGACACCACTCATTTGTCCCGTATGATAATCAATCTCTTATAATTACTAGATCGTAACCTATCTTAGTTCAGATCATTACTTAAACCACAACATATCATTACCTAATGTTTGAGATCAAGACCTCACGGATACTTGAATCTCAAACTACTGCTCTGATACCATCTCGTGTGACACTCTTGCCACAACAACCACCATTTACAAAACACCCAGGATTTAATCATCAAACACAAATACATAATGATCTGATAACCAATTTAAGTGCGGAAGCATTAAAATACATAAATAAGGTAACGCAACAGTGTCAAACACCCTACGGTGCTACAAGGTACCATATCTAAGTCTACATACTCATAAGTTTATTACAATCATCCACAAACATATCATAGCATTAGTCCCACAACATAATTACTGATTGAGTAGTAGAATTCTTCCAAGAACTTCACACACGACCTAGCTAGAAGGTCCAGCTGCAGATTTTCCCTTTCCTGTAAAAATAAAGCAACTGAGGAATAAGCGAATGCTTAGTGAATACACAGATTACGCATTTTATAAATCTTTATGAAGCCCCAAGGGTAACACCGATGACAAACATCGTATACCCTCTTCGTACACCAAGTACGGAACCAGAGCCGCAGCCCCTTCGAGCCCAAAGCTCGGCATAAAACATACCATCTGAGACAAACGTACGATCGGGGATGACATACTGCCTACCAGAACCTCGAAGGGATCAGCTCCAGGTCATATAGCGCAGTAACATCAGAGTAATCGATGCGACCCACCGGTCCATCACTAGATGCACAACAATCGAACGGACATGCAACAAGTATGAATGTGCATCTAAATCTACGCAAGTTAGTAGAATTCCAAACAATAAATGAAGCAACAGGTCTCAGCAGGCAAAGCTAACATAAAACAGATATAAACATGCGAAATCTAATGTACTCACAGTGGGTGCGTTAGTTAATTTCAATCAATATTATTTCTCCTCGGGCTTTCAACCGAATCCACAAAGTACCCCACTGTGGGTTAAACAACACCACAAGGGACCTGTAAGTCAATTGCAACAGTACCTCGTGTCAATATCTTGTTTAATTTTCGTAAAACCTTAAATTTATAAGTTTTGCAATATTTGATCCCCATCTCGGATCCAAGGTAAATTCAATTCCAACTTCGGGCCATATCCAAATCCAGTCCTCATCCGAATTTCCAACACTTGGAATTTATTTTATGCGTTGACTGTGTATTTCATTGTAAATATTCGAGTTTAGAAAGTGGGTTTTCAATTTTAGGCATTAAATTCGAATCCTATGTATTAAATTCGAGCATGTGTACAATTTTATGCATCCAATTCGAGTTTGAGGGTTAAATTCGAACCCCCCCCCCCTTCGAATTTGAGGGTTAAATTCGAACCCCCCCCCTTCGAATTTAAGGTTAAAGTCGAAGACCATGTTGTTAAATTCGAATATATACTCCAATTTAGTACCAAAATCGAGTTTGTTCTTGCATTTCGACTTTGTTCTTGGCATCCTCGAATTTGTTCATCTTTACAGCTTTAATACATGCATTTCTAAGCCTAAAATCACTGATATGTCATGTATTCAACCTAGTTTCGATTCTATTATACATACACTATCATATTCTTGCTAAAACTCAAGCCAAACTAGCTCTAAATCACATAAAAATGATAAACTCGAATTCATGTTCTTCAAAACCGAATATAAAAGCTCAAAAGGGTCGATTCTTACCTCAAATTCGTACGAAATCAAGAATACAACCGTAGATTGTTGTAGTACTCCTCGAGATCTTTCCAATGACATATAAATCTCGATAATCGGCCGGTCGGTTTGAGAGATATTCTAGAGAGAAGGTAGAGAGAGTTTCTAGAGAGAGAGTGTGTAGAGAGAGAGAGTGAAGAGTGTGAAATGAAAGGCTTTTAGCCTTTTTATTCCCATCTTTCCCATTTTGCACATTTCATCCCTCAACTTAACCGGTTCCATAAAATACTGATTTATTCTTAGTTTTATCATTACTAACTTTTATAATTCATAATACTCCATAATAATAATTATTAATTCTCAAACTTCGTAGCTTCTTAAAATAGCAACAAACTTTTAAATATCCCAAATACTTAATCATTGCTCATATTTCAACTTAATTATCTAATTAAATCTTAAATTATAGTAATTGAATTCGAGGATGTTACGCATTTTATGTGTGTAACGTGACTAATTCTTCGAACTTAATCAGCAAAAAAAACACTAGATACCTTTAGTCACATAAATGTTCGAATGTGTGGCAATACATTTTAGATTGGTCACACGATTGGAGTTCAGATGTGACTAAAAGAATGACGTGAATTTTATTTTTGTATCTTTAGTCACACAAATATTCTAATGTGTGACTATTTGATTTCGAGCATGTGTGACCAAAGCCCATTTTTGTGAACCATCTGAGGTTCGAGTCATGCGAACTTCAGATGTGGTCCGAACCTCGAATCAAAGTTGTGAAATTCAAAGTTGAATAATTATTCATACTGGTACTATACCTTATCATAATAGGATCTTTAAGGTGTTATTGAACATAAATTTATATAAACTAAGCGGTTAAAATCTGGTATGGAAAGAAAGGTAAAGTAAAGATATACATTAGTGTTGTGTAAGACCCTGTGGAAGTCTTCTAGGGTATCCTTGCTAAAATAAAAGCACTGTGACTGATAGATTAATATTGCAACATTTGTTGTTATTGCATGTACATACATCTTATTTCATGGCTTGTGCCCATTGTTTCATATCATTTGGTAGTCCTATTGATCTCATTGTACATGATACATCTTTATACTTGGAATGTCATTCAATTAAAAAGACATAACTTAGTTAACATGCTTGGCATGATGATATAATAATACTTCGATGTAACTGGGGCTGAGGTTGACAGTAGGACACTACCGGGGACTGATCATCCCACACTCATTCCAACCTGGTTGTACATCCATGATCGAATACATTGAACAACCATTTGAACTTTTTCAGGATTCGTGCTTCTCAGCATGATGAACTTATTTGGATCCATGCGTTCCAACATGATGATTACTTATTATTCATTCCCTTCACACGAAGGAGAAAACATTGCTCATATTCTACTTGTTTGCATGGCACTTATGTGGAATATGTAATCTGTTAACTCACTAAGCTTAAAATATTAGCCGTTGATATTAACTATTTTTAGGCAAAGGAAAGAACATTGTTGGGCCTTCTACTTAGGCTATTACATCAAGTCTACCAGGGATTTCTATAAGCTTTCGGTAATTCAATGGGTTATGTAGCTTTGGGCTGGGGAACTATGTTTGATGATGTAATAATATGAAGTTGTAATTGTCACACCCCGTTACCCCGGTTGGCAACGAAGCGCGACGTCGCGGAAGCATAACCATAATCACAAAGAACGACCACTATATGGACGTTTTTAAAATACATCGTTAAAACTTTAAGATATAGCAATGTTTTACATAGTCTGATATGAGAAATGAAGTTCGCACAATACAGAGATTTAATTACATAATTAAAATATCCAAAATAATGCAGCTAAATCTCCGTTAATTTTGAATATGCATGCGACTCCATGGATGCGGAAGCTTGAAAGTAAATACGTCCGAAGGCATACTTGCCTTAATTTCCTGAAAATACACGCTAAAATACGTCAACAAAAATTGTTGGTGAGCTCATAGGTTTACACGTAAATCTGACTTGTATGGACAACAATAGTAGATTAATTAATGACTCGATTCGGTGAATTAGTCCTAACCACTTCTTTTGGTCCACCTTTTACCGGTAATTGTTTCACAACCTGTTTTGGTGCTGCCTGCACAGTTTTCTCGGTACTCTGAGAACTACTGGTGCTCACCACACTTGTTGAAGGCTTAACTTGTGTTGGCTTCCCTGTCTTAGGTGTAACGTCAATTTTCCTAAGCGGACAGTTAGAAGCAACATGCCCCTTTTCATGACATCTAAAGCAAGACATCTTGTCAATGGACTTCTTGTGTGTGCCCTTAGACTTAGGTGTCTCACTAGTGTCTTAGTCTTTTTGAGCATCTATTGTGACTGGTTCATCATCCTGATCATTAAAATCAATTTTATGTTTTCCTGCAGGTGTTTCACTAGAGGAAGACACAAATTTGACTTTCTTAATCATGACGTTTGTATCAGTCACCTTAGGTGTATTTTCCTTTACAGGCTCAGACACTGGTTCAGGTATGTCCTCTAAGTCTACTGATTTCTCAGTTTTCTCCTGAGGTTGAGGCACATAGTTGGCATTAAATGGTGGAGGAATCTCATGAAATCCTAGACCTACAGGCTTTTTAGATTGGCGTTGAGCATCTAAAACTTTCCCTAGGTTCAGACTTGAGTTCCTAAACTTTTCTAGCTTACTATTAGCCTCTGCTACCTTCACCTTAGATTCAGCTAGCTCTACTTCTTTGATCTTAAGATCTTTGGTCAAAGCCTCTACATGCTCATACATCAGTTCTAACCTAACACACTGCTCACTCAGTTTGTCTTTTAGAACTATGACATCTTGTGCATCTGCCTTAAGCTTATCCCTAAGATCTTGCATAATGTCAATTAGGCTAGCATTATCAGATTTTAATGATTCATTTTAAGCAGATATATTTTTATGTGATTCCAGTACTAAGTTTAACCTATCGTTAGAAGTAGCACATAAAACACACAAATCATGGAAAAGAGAGAAATTCAGACTTACCTTTGTATGATCTGTTTCTACGTTGGCCATTTGCGCGGCAAACTCCAGAAGCGTCTGATCATCCGACTTCTCCACCCACATCGGACTGCTTTCTTGTTGACTGTTGTCCCTTGTGTTCTGCTCTTCCCCTTCACATCCACTCTCAGTAACTTCAGCCATAAAGGCTCTAGCGTTAGATTCCGGATGTGAGCTCCAGTCGTAAGTACCGTCCAGCTGTCAGTCTGATGTGACGTTAGATAACAGACCAGTTATGTTTGCTTGACTGGATGATGAACTCGGAAGATATCTCTGTTGAGATTGGTTCTGATATTGTCCTTGATTCTGATTCTGCCCTTGGTAATTATCTACCTTCGGTCTCTGACACTCTCTTGCAAAGTGCCCTAAGCCTTGACAGTTATAGCATTTGACCTTGGACTTGTCAAAGCCAATTCCTTTGTTATTCATGTTCAGATTTCTTCCCGTGCGCTTGATGAATCGCTTAACCCGTTGGGTTACCATGGCCAGTTGCCATTTGAGATCCATCTCCTCAAGGTCGTCAGGGTCTACCTGATCGTAATCTTCATCCCAGAGAGAAGGATCGTTTATTTTTCCCTGAACGCAGTTCCCATATGCGGCCACAAATGACGCCAATAAATTCAAATGTTCTTCGGCCGATTTAGCGCTCATGGGCATCTTAGAGTAACCTTGAGATGTTGATGCAGGTGTTGCCTGATGTTGCTGTTCTTCCGGTCTACCAAACCCTAAGAAAGCTCTATTCTGTGCGTCGTCAGGTTCTGCTGGTGACGACGTTTCTCCGGTGAAGAAGGCTGTAGCAGTCTTCATATCAGCTGCCACTGAAGGTTTTGATTTTCCAAAATACACGGCTGGATTTTGGACTTGTTCATAATCTGTTTCGACCTTCAGTAGCTCGAAATGATACGCCCTTAGCGTTCCCACTACATCCTCCAAAGATTGAGTATAGTACTTATCCTCATCAAGCTTAATCATAGCCACGTACATCGCCCATTTGGCTGGTAAGGCATCAAGAAGCTTATTATTCTTTTCGGTATCGCTATACTCAATGTCATGACTCTCTAGCTCTGTCAGTAGATGATAAAAGCGTGTGATGGTGTCGTCCAGCTTTTCATCCTTCAAAGCCTTGAAAATCGCAAATTGCTGTTTCAACAACTCCATACGCTTCCTCCGAACCCTCGGATTACCCTCACACCTCTTTTCCAGCGTCTCCCAAAGCTCCTTAGATGTCTTTTGATTGCGGAATGTGTGTAGTATGTCCTCAGGTAACGCCATTCGTATGATAGCGTATGCGCGGTTCTCAGTTTCAAACAACTTTTTGTCATCGTCCTTCATTTTCGAATACGTGACAACCTTCCGTCGCCCCTCTATCTCAGCAGTTGGTGGAATGTATCCCTCGCCGATACATATCCACATACGCATGTCGTTGAAACTCACAAAATCGGCAAACCGATCTTTCCACCAGTAATAGTCTTCAAGTTTCATCAGCTTAGGCGGAGTATTAGCTTTCCCGACCTCATGATCCATTTCCAGAAACCTTTAAAGATTTGTCATTGTTTCAAAAGTAATTGAATTTTAACTTAATAAATTTAATTCGAAATTAATTTAAGTTAATTCTTTCGAATTTAGGTAAATTCGAATATAATTAAGTTTAAACCTATTTGGGATTAAATCCGATTTAAGTCCTTAAATTCAATTAAATTCGAAATGGGTGACAAATTCGAAAGTCTCAAAGTCGAAGGTCCAAGCAAACTCGAAATAGTCAAAGTCGAACCCCAGTAAACTCGAAGCTCCTATTCGACTCTAGTCCAAACTCGAATCAAACTCGAACACTTTAAACTCGAAACACTCTTTAGCAAACTCGAAAGGAGTGGATTTTTGGTTAGACTCGAAACTAAGAAAAAACCCTAATGACTCCTAACAGATTCGAGCGCCGCAAATTCGAGAAACGACTAATACCTCGATTTTTTAACGTTTTGCAGATTAAATCAATATTTTTACAAAGTAAAATATTGATTTCGATCAAAAACGTGAAAAACAACAAAGTATTTCCCGGATCCCAATTTGATAAGCTCGAAAAACATGAAAACTTGAGAGATAAACCGTTCAAAAGCGTCAAGAAACCTAGGATGTATCTTTATGAACACGAAGAACACGAAGAACACCCCTTAGGCTCTGATACCACTTGTAAGGTCTTGACTCTACAGATCTATCTAGACGCGACAACGTCAACGAGTGCGGAATCCTCGTTAACGGCTTGACGGAAACAACTCTCACACGGAACACGGAGACTATCAACACGCTGTACGGACGAACACGAATGCACCTACGAGATGATTCTCTCCGAAAGAACACTCACAAAGCTGATAAACTCGAGATCGCCCTTTTGCTTAATCTCACACGAATTCTGCAAAAGTCTACTAATGATTCGAGTAAATCCCTAATTATAGAGGCTCATTCGAGTTTGTCATGGGCCAAACTCGAATCAGGCCCAAGGCCCATTCGAGTTTGTCCTCATGACACTCTCGAATCTACCCTGTACATCACATTCGAATCTGCCTCTATGTTAAATTCGAATTTGTTACTAAATTCGAATTTCTCATGTTTAACTTATATTTGTTTGTATGATTCAACTTATATTTGACTTAATCTTTGGATCTTATGTTTGAACTTCTTGTAATACATTACCTCAAGTTCAAACACACAATCAATAACTATCAAACATATATAAACACATACATCAAATATCCAATACTTTGTCATATTACTTGAACCAAAATGCTAGTACACTTAGACTGCTATCGTCACACAGGGTGTACCAACACTTGGCCGACTTCAAGAGAGGTGGGAAAGAAGTTTTTGGTGTGGTGAAAATGAATGAAATGCCTCTCTATTTATAGAGAATTTTTTGGTCTTTCAAATGATGAAAGGCATGAGATGAAAAGGAAGAGTGCACTTTTAAACAAAATGATGGTGTTTAAAGTAATATTAAAATATTTGAAGTCAACCTCTAAAAAAACATGCCCTATAGGCCGGCCCTTTAGTGTATTTCACATGTATTATCATTTTTTTTTTGTATAAAAGTATTTAGAAATGTATTCTTGTATTTCCCATTTTATGTAATTTCATAAATACTTATGGATGCATTGTTTTAATGAATTGTTTTAGTCTTGCATAATTAATGTTAAGTAATTGTATTAGTGTTTGATTAGTGTCACTAATCATTATTTAATTATGTACTTAGTTGAATTAATCCCTCATAACGTAAATTGATCGGATTAATTGATTTCCTGATTCATCGCACCGATGAATTTGATTCTAATTTGAGTTGAATTTTCTAATAACCATTGTTAATCACTTGATTAATTTCTAATGACCACTGATTAGATTATAATTGGCTATTAAATACAGATTAGGTCATTGTTGTTAACCTGGTTTAGTGCCGGATGTTACAGTAATAGACAAATATTGTCCTTGTAGATTTATTTACTAATGCTTTATAGCTTCTGATTTTCAACTTCTCCGTTTATTTGTTAATTGATCTTATTGTATTAATTATCTAAGGTTAATGTTTATCTTGGGTGACGTACTATGATTATATGGTAGGATGTTTCACTTCTATTGTCATTCTTGACAACCTTTATCTCCATCCTAGTCTTTATTGCATGAAACTTGATTTCTGTTTCACTTCTTTAGAGGAAGGAAAGATTTATCCACCATAAAAGTTATGGTTAATGACTTTACCATCTAATCATGTGTGTTGATTCCTTAACTATTTCAGTAGCTTCTTCCTCCTCTTGTCCATATTACAATCCCCTTCATCAAAAGTACTATCAAAGCTACCATTGTTTAAAACATCTATGTCTTGCATGTCTTCATTCCTAACATCAGGCTCAACCTAATTGCCCCAGAACTCAGCATCTATTTCAACATTTAGTAGAAAGTCCCTCATGTCCACATCCACTTCATTATCAATATTATCTTCATCTACTATAAAATCACTATCATCGTTGTCTACTCCTTCTAAGTCATGATCATTATCATTGTTTTCTGCCTATCACCATTGAATGTATATCCAAAAAATGGATCAAAGTGTGTAAAGTTAAAATCAAAGTCCTGTAAGTACTCTTGTTGGACCATTGACTCTGCTTGTGTTATCCCCTCTTGTGTAGCAACCGCTACTCCCCCTTATGATTCTTCTTGTGTAACAATAGCTACTCCCCCTTGTAGGGTCTTCTTGTGTAGCAACTGCTACTCCTCTTGTGTAGCAACTGTAACTCCTACATCCACACATGTTGTCTATTCAATTGGTTCATCTTATGCCTAATTTATACAAAGATTGAGGCCGAGCATGCCATTTATCTTAGAGAATTGCTAGAGATGCTTCATAAAGAGAGACTTTATGTAAAATTTTCTAAGAGTGAATTCTAAGTGAGACATGTATACTTTAAAATTTGGTTTACATATATCAAGTATAATTAGTTAACAAAATGTTAACTTTGTACACTTTTTTGACAAATACAATTTCTTAGTCATGTATCTGGCGTTTGGATTTCTGTCGATCCAACTGAAGTTAAGTCTATTCAAATTTGGGAGCCTCTTCGTAATGCTTCTGAGATCAAAAGTTTTATTTGATTAACTGGCTGTTAGTATTGGTTTATGAAATACTTATCGAATATTGTCGTTTTGCTCACTTCTTTAACACACAAGAATGTGTCATTTGAGTGGATGAAAAAATAGCAAAGAGCATTCGTCATTCAAAAGCAGAAATTTGTTGAAGCACCTATTCTAGCCCTGTCAAAAGGCAATGAAGTTCTTGTTGTCTATAGCGATGCATCTGGTATGATTGTAGGATGTGTACTCATGCAAAGAGTATTTTTCATTCCCTACGCTTCAAGATTATTGCAAGAATATGGAAAGAATGCTCCTACTCATGATCTTGAGTTAGCAGCAGTGACATTTTGCTTTGAAATTTAGCGTCATTATCTATATCGACTAAGTGTCAGTTATAGATAGATCACAACAGCTTGAAGTATATCTTACTTAGAAGGATCTCAACATGAAAAAATGTAGATATTTAAAGCTAATTAAAAACTACGACTGTGAAATTTTTTATCATCCTGACAAAGAAAATGTCGTTGCTAACTCTTTGAGTAGAAAATCTCATCCTGTTCAATGTTATTATGCCCTTCTCTCTAAGGTTTTTGTTGGGTACAAATATATAGTGGTGAAAAACAATATTGTGAAAGTGCAAGGACTAAACATGTCATATAGGTTAAAGTTAGGTACTTAGTGTAAAAGGAAAATTCCAATTTTCCTAAGTCTATGAGAACTCTCATTTCAAGTGTGTGTATTAAAAGGTGTATTTGAGAGTTAATCATTCAATCAAAACAAGATTCATATTACAATGTATTGATGCACCTAGATCATGAATTCACAATTGGTATAAGGGCTTATGGGTGAATCAAAATCAAAAATCTTGCAAGAAATCAATAAAATTTCAACTAAAAAAGTCAAATTTTTAAGCTGTGATCTTCTGAAATTTTTATAAAATTCATATATTGACAGATTGAACTAAATCTTGAATATGTTTTAAAGATAAACAAGATGAAGATCCAGTAGAAATTTCAAGTCCTAATTCGACACGATCAGGGAGTAATCGAATTTTTAATTTCTGTAATTCATTTTTTACCTTCTTGAGATCGATTTTTGGATTTTTGGATTGGATCGGAATTAGACTCTAATTCTTTTAACGAGTCTTAGGTTTAAGATAAAAACAATTATTAGAAATTTCAAAATCTAATTCCACATACATTGGGAGAAATCAATGTTTAAGGTTTCAAATTTTATTTTTGTTCGAAGCAGAGTTGTCGCATTCGAAAATTCATAGAAAATTCTCTATTTATATAATTGATCTGAATTTTGGATATGTTGCGCATATCATATCCGAGTTCATTGTCCTAAAATTTCAGATTCTAATTCGAAAAATTGAGTGAGAAATCGTGAAATTTAAAAAGTTTTTAACTGTGTGTTCTTGGTGTATCTAGTGCGTGTTCTTGATCAATTCTAGTTGAATTTGAATGATTCTAGATATGTTGGATTCTCTTTTTAGTTACAAATCAAGTTTGATTAGCTTTGTCAATTAATTTTATCATCTGAATGTCCAATTTGTCAGTTTTCTGATATTCAAAGTTTACGTGTTCTTATCATTTCATGTAAGAACTACCTTGTTTAATCATTTTTAATCACTGATAAATGACATAAACATGTTTGTGTTGTATTTTTGAAGGATTGAACGAAGTCAAAGGAAATTATTTGGTGTGAAGTGTCTGCGAATTTCAGATTCTAATATTTTGAAAATTTTCAAGTGTAATTCAAAATTCACTCTTCATAAACCGAAATTCACACTTCATAGTTTGAAATTCGCTCTTCATAAATTGAAATTCATCCTTAATATTTCAAAATTCACTCTTCATACTTCAAAATTCATCCTTAATATTTCGAAATTCACTCTTCATACTTTAAAATTTATCCTTAATATTTCAAAATTCACTCTTCATACTTCAAAATTCTTCCTTAATATTTTGAAATTCACTCTTCATACTTCGAAATTCATCCTTAATATTTCGAAACTCACTCCTCATACTTTGAATTTATCCTTGATACTTCGAGATTCAACCTTCAAACTTTGAGATTTACCATTCACACTTCGAGATTCAAGCTTCATACTTCGAGATTCACGCTTCATACTTCAGGATTCAAACTTCAATATTCGAAATTCAATCTTAAGTCTTCGAGATTCAAGGCATATCATTCGAGATTCAAGGTTATATCATTCAAAATTTAGTCTATGACCTTTGCTGTTTCAAGTGGCCATAACTTTTGACTGGAATATCGTTACACGGCCTATCATACGTCAAAACGAAGCTTGAATCAAGATCTATAGTTTCATGGAATCATACAATCAAATCAATCTACCTAACCACCACAATTTTCATCTGCCAATCTGTACCAAAAAAGGTTGTTGAGTAGTGGTCTATGAAAACTTCAACTTGATTCTTGGAAGACCTAAGAACTAGGTCTGGCAGGTGACTTTCCTTTATCTTTTCCTGTAAAAAGTGTAAACAACATCTGTAAGCAAAGCTTAGTGAGAATATAGATTTGCAGATTACATGCATTTATCAAGCGGATCATGGGTCTAGCGTGATATATCTTGACTACCGCTACAGCCACTCATCATTGAGACATAATAGTCATAGAGTTGGATGATGTTCAGCCCACGCTCACGCTTTTAGTGGAAGCTATGCACTTGTACTGGGCTAACTACCAGTGATCAACATGGGGGAACATCGGAGTATCATTACCAAGTTCAATAGAACTGGTGAAGTAGCATGGTCTAGAACAATAGACCGACAAGGCTAATCATTCTAAGCTGAATCAATATGTCAAAGATGCGAGCAATAAATGGAAGCATAAATAATCAAGGTCATGGTAGCAATAAACTCATAACAATATCTGAAATGAACTGTAAGTACAATGTCATGCGGAATGATAAGTCAAATAGCTATCATGATCCACATGGCATCACCGAACCATGGTGTGCACAAGTCACAATCCAGTTGAGCATGTATGAATGTCAAAGTAAACTATCATCAACAATATGTCTCAACCGGAATCTAGCATGTAAAACTGAATATCTATAACTCACAGGTTCTGTTGTCTTTATCAAGCAGATTAAATCCACCACCTGAATTATCTCAGGATTTTATCTTTAATCTTTGTCTATCTGATCTCTGGCTTTTCTTTTCAAATCTGTGACCCACTTTCAATATCTTTAAATCTTTAGTTCTATGTTCAGAAAATATCTGAACCTGTCCAGAATTTATCATAACAAGAACATTAGCTTTTTGCTTTAAATTTTTATCTGATCTGATTCTGATAACTGATAACTCATCAATCATTTATTTGGTATTTTAAAGTATCAAAATAAGACATCAGAATTCGGACCATCCGTATTCAGACCATCCGAATTGGGTTATCCGGATTCGGACCATCCGGACTGGGCCATCCGAAGTGAGCCATCCGAAGTGCATCATCCGAATTAAGTGCGAATTGGGATCCGAACTGGGCATTTCGTCCGAAATAGGTACATGATCCGAATTCGGTCTCATCCGAATTCGGATCCACACTTAGATATTTTCCCAGATTTCGTTCTTGAAGTTCTGACTTTTATTCATACGGATTTTCACTAAAATTTCACTAAACAGAATTTTATTAACATGCAACTTATAAATAAGTTATATTATCATAATTGGGTTATTTTTATACCATTTTCCCTATCATTAACAGCTTGAATCGTCCAAAATTGTCCAAAAATCAAGACTTTTGTCAAGAACACATAATTTTCTCAAAATTTCAGATTTCTCTTTTATTTGGACGATCCAAACAGTGATTTTTGTTTCTATCACATTTATATACTTAACTACATGATTATCTTTTAAAATTTTCAACATGCAACCAACATTTGAGCTTCAAATCCTTATATTTTCGGTTTTTCATAAAACCGAACTCTTAATCTTTAAAAACTGAAATTATAAGTAATTATTACCTTAAATATTTGTCGATTGATGATGTTTGTAACTTCTCTTGACTTCAATTCATCAATTATTGCAACTTTTATGGATTATTGATGATTTCTTGATGAATTTACAAGAAAAGCCGTAGCTTTTTAGAGAGAAGAGAGAGAGAGTGTGTGAATTTTTCTTAATTATAATTAAATGAGAATAAATGGTCATTTTCTTGTTTTATATGTTTATTTTGATAATTGTTCTATTTAACCCCTCACATTTTTGTATTTTACATCTCTTTTAATTTTTATCATCTAATAATTTATAATCGATCATAAATTTAACTTAATTAAATATTTTCATTACTTAATTAAATTACAATTCAAACAATGTAATTAAATTACATTATTAGCTCAAATGCATAAATCAAAGTTTGGTTAAAAGATAGGTTGTTACACTTTACATGCAAAATATTTCTACATGTCAAATGTGCATACATGGAAAGCTAAGAACAAGGTTCCTAAGTCAAGACAGCAATGGGTTCCAAAGAAACTTATTCCACAATTATTTCCCAAAAGAACTGTTCAAAAGTGGATACCCAAGAAAACTGTCAAGAAATAGGTTCCAAAAGGTCCGAAGGCTACTGATTTTGTAATTGACATTGCACCTCATGAATTACCTAACTCTAAAGGACCCATTTTAAAGTGGGTACCTCACTGCTTAATACGATTTGTAGGTAAATCACGTCTGGTACCATGCATATGACCGGGCAGAGAAACACCCTCACAAATTTTGTCGATAAATTCTATGGGACGATTAGATTTGGTAATGAGCAGTTTTGTCCAATCAGAGGCTATGAGAGCTTGGAGTATGACAAGATCACAATCCAAAAGGTTTTTTTTTTTTTTTATGTAGACAGTATTGGTCATAATTTTTTCAGCATAGGACAGTTGTGCAATAAAGGATTAGAAGTCAATTTCAAGGCTAACAGATGTAACATAAGATCTGGTGAAGGAAAGGAAATTATTGCAGGAGCTAGAAAGAAAAATTTGTATTCTATCGATCTGACCAACTTAAAGATGCAAAAAGATGTATGTCTTCTTTCAAAGGAATCTACAAAAGAGTCTTGGTTATGGCACCGTCGTCTTTCTCATATGAATTTCAAAGATCTAAATAACCTTTCCAAAGAAGGTTTAGTCAAAGGCCTACCAACTCTCAAATTTCCAAAAAGAGTAGTTGTGTGCGGCGTGTGAGAAAGGGAAGATGGTGAGAGCTTCGCACAAATCGAAGGTCGAAAAATCTTCAACAAAACCATTGGAGCTACTACACATGGATCTATGTGGGCCGATGAGAGTACAGAGTATCAACGGCAAAAAGTATGTCCTCCTAATCGTCGATGATTACTCGAGATACACCTGAGTTTTCTTGCTGAGATCCAAATCTGAAACTACAGAAACAATAATTCACTTCCTACGTAGAATACAAGTGAAGTTGCAGCTGACTGTTCAGACCATTAGATCTGATAATGGTACTAAGTTTAAGAACAAGTCTTTGGAAACTGTTTAGAACAAATATATATATAGATGAAAACAATTATAATTGTAAGTGTGGGGGGCCTATTGTAATTTTCATATTCTTGTATATATATAAATAGTAGGCGGATGTAAAATTGAATGTACATATTTAAAAGTAGTTCATTGTTTTCCGTGGATAGAAAGTCAAAAGCTACTATGAGAAAACCTCTAGTTGATGTAATCGATTTCCTATTTCTAATCCAAATGATTTGGTCAAGTTTGAATTCAATTGTGTTTCCATTGTGTGATCTGAATTGCGTATTGATATTGATACATCAGTTGGTATCAGAGCCAAATTATTGAGTGATTTTTAAATCTGATTTGAATCTGTTCGAACTGTTCATCATCGAAGTTTTTACAAAATCTGAAAATGTCCTTTGGGTTTTTGATTCTGTGGATGAATTGATCTGAAATTTGGATCGAGTCTGTAGTTTTAAAGGATAAATCTGTTGAAATAATTCTCGAATCTTAACTCCAAACACACAGATTTTAATTTGGATTTTTCTGATTTTTTAGAAAAAGTTGCGTTCTTACTGTTTTTGTCCAAATTTAGGTGTTTAATCTGAAATTAGCCAAAAACATTTCACAAAAAAAGCTTCTGTGTGAAAAACACACCTATGTTGGTAATTTGAGTTCAATTCGTGCTTCTTTGTTAAAAAATATTCAATATGCACTTGGATTTATTCAAAAACGGTAAAAACTCGGGTATCTCTATCAGTACAATATCATTCGAGTTTGATCAAGCTTTTACCAAGTTTATCAAGTGTTGATCGAGTTTGATCACTTGTTGACCGAGTTTGATCATTTGGTAATTGAGTTTGATCATTTGTCAATCAAGTTTGATTCCTTTTTCAACCGAGTTTGATCATTTGTTAATTGAGTTTGATCCTTTGTTAACCGAGTTTGTTTCTTTGTCTACCGAGTTTGATAATACTTCATTCGAGTTTAATCAAGAATCACCTGAGGTTTATCTTACTTCAATCGAGTTTAGTAGTAATTCAGACTTCAAGTTTCATCAAGGTTCAACCGAGTTTTATAAAGAGTTAACCGAGTTTCATAAGGTATCAACCGAGTTTGTTCCTTATTCATTCGAGTTTGTCCACTCATATTCTGAGTTTTGTCAAGGTTTAATCAAGATTTATCATATACTCTTTAAGTTTCATTAAGTGTTCTTCGAGTTTAAACACTACACTACTCAATATTCCATACAAGATCTTGGAATATCAAAATTTTGCAATTCAGGATATCTAACTTTTGACTGTATGACCTTTGCTGCTTCAATTGACCATAACTTTTGATTGAAACATCGTTACAAGGCCTACCATACGTCAAAACGAAGCTTGAACCTAGAAAAAAGTTATATGCATTTTTCTTTAGAAAAGCTTAAAATTAACGTCCAAAAATCACTTCGGAGCTGATTTTCACCAAGTCATCAACCACAGATACATCTTTCAGAGCTTCAACATTGGATTTTGATCCTCGAACAACTTTCAACTTGCTGATATTTTCTGAGCTTAATTGATTTCCCTTCAATTTCCAAAAATCTAATCCGATGTAATCTAACACTGATTTTGGTGACATAGATATTGAAGAGATGAAGCTGGAATTACTTAACCTTCAAAAGGCTTTTAAAAGGAAGTTTGGAAGACAGTTTTTCATCAAAGAAACACAAATCTGAAAAAACAGAACATGAAGAATATTGCTTAGTGCTTTATGGCTACAACTGAAGAGCCTGTTGATGTAACTGTACAGTTGAAAGACTTTGAAGTAAAGTTGAAGATTGTGACAAAGCTGGCTGAACAAGTAGATATAAACTACAAGACGAGAAGAAGAAGGTAGTTTCACTGGAACTTAAACTGGTAAATGAACATGATCAGCTGTTGCATCTCACAGCTGAGAATTCTAAGCTGATTGAGAAACTTAAACTGTTTGAAAATCGAATGTCTGATCATGATTCCATTTCAAAGTTAACATCTGAAAGTCTGAGCTGATTGCAAAACTTATTGAATCTGAACATATTCGTAAGAACAATTATGATATTTTTGTTCAATTCAATACAGATAAAACATTTGCTTTAAATGATGTCACAAGACTGAAAGAAGAAGTTTTAAATTTTGAAGACAAACAGATTATTTTGAATTCTGAGAATCATATTCTTAAAGTGTGAATATCTAAATTATCAAACGAACTTGAAGATGCAAAACAAGAGAATTTTCAGAATGCAATAAAACTAAAATATCTTTTGCCTGAACGATCTGATTTGTACAAGAAAGTTAAAGATCTTGAAGAAACACTTTCAAAGACAAATCATCCTGATCAAAGTTATGTTTCAAACAAATCTGAAGATTTTTTTGCACTTGAAAAGGTGTTTTCTCCAACTAAAGAATTATTTGAGAAGGAAAGAAATGCGTTCTTTCTTAAAGAACAAGATTTCAAAGCGAAATCAAAATTGTTTGAAGATGAGAGAAAGTTGTTCATAATTAAAGAACAATATTTCATAACTAATTTCAAATCATTTGATAATGACAGAAATTCATATTGGTCATTATCAAAGGATTAGAAGATCAAATATTTCATCTTTCTAAACAATTTAATGTTTCCCCTTCTTCAAATGAATCAGAGGTTAAGGATTCTAATGTTTGTTTAAAACATAAAATTGACCATTCTGATTTATCTTTAGAAAGTGAAAAGAATCTTGCTAAATCTCCTAAGTTTGATTTGTGTTGGGAAATATTCTAAGTATGTCAAGCTGTTAGTTAGATTTCTCAAACTGTTAGTAGTATTTCTGTGTAATTACAAAGTTCAAGCTGCTAGTACAAAAGTTCAAGCTGCCAGAGTTAAAAAGTTCAAGCTGCTCAACAGATTAACAACAGAAAGTGCCGAAATTCAGGAAGTGATATATATTTCAAGATTTGAATATCTTCCAAAGCATATCTACTACCAGAGAAATCAGAGTTCATCAAGGAAACAAATCAGAAGGCTATATATATATAGATAGACTAGGTATTTCTATTGTAAGTCAGTACGTGTAAGTTCTGTAATTTTGTGTTTCATTGTAATTGCTTTCTGATAAATTTTATCAAGCCTCTAAGGTTGTAAAACCCTAAGAACAATCTGTGTTCTTCGTCTAATCAAACAGATTAGAGGTGATTGTAATCAGTGATTTTGGCAATATAAAGGAATTGATTTTAGTTGTTTTATCTGTTATTTATTCTGAAAGTTTTCTTAAAACAATTAAGTGTTATTCCGCAAACTTCTTAATTGGACTTTGATTCAATACAAGGTTATTGGTTTACACTCTGATTTATTAAAACCAGTTAATCTTAGGTGATTTTGATCTTGACAAGTGGTATCAGAGCCACAGGTTTTTGTTTGTTATTCTTTGTTTTCAAAGTCAGAAACTTTCTTTGTTTTAAAAATTTATTTTTTTGCAATGGAGTTTGAAAATAGCAGTAGTGGATCTGGGCAAGGACTCAAAGTGCCTATGCTCAAACCCACTGAGTTTGAGATGTGGAAACTCAGGATTCAACAACACATTCAATTTATTGAATATGCCATATGGGAAGCTGTTGAAAATCCTCCTGCAGTTGATCCTGAACTAGATGCTGAGGGCAAACCTAAAAAAACACCTCCAGAAACTGAAATTGAAAGAAAGGCTAGAATGAATGAAGTGAAAGCTCTTACTCTTTTACAAATAGCCATTCCTAATGCTTATCAACATCAGTTTAAAAAGTTCTATACTGCTCATTCTCTTTGGATTGCTTTAGAGAAAAGATTTGCTGGCAATACTAGCACCAAAAGGAATCAAAAGGATCTTTTAAAACAGCAGGATGAAAACTTTTCTGGTGGCAAGAATGAAAACCTTACTCAGATTTTTGATAGGTTTAATAAGCTAATAGGTGAATTGGAGAGTGCTAAAGTGAGCCTGGATCAAGATGAAGTAAACAGAAAATTCCTCAGATCTCTTGGTGAAGAATGGACAGTCTATGCTGCCCAATGGACAACCAAAGATGAAATAGAGTTGGATGATCTTTACAACAGCCTGAGAGTGTTTGAATCTGAGATTGAAAATAAAAAGAAATCATTTTCTTACAATCACAACACTGCTGCCATCAGCATTAACTGATAAATCAAACTGTTGTGATTCTTTTTCAGGTGCTGATGGTAACTCTTCTAAAGTTCATTATGAAGCATTTGTCGCAAGTGATGGACTGTTTGCTCTAAATGCTGAAGATCTGGAACAAATCCATCCAGATGATTTAGAGAGATGGAGTTAAAGTGGCAGCATGCTATGTTGACTATGAGGGCCAAAAGATTTCTGAAAAGGACTGGCACACCAAACTTTCAAGCCAGAACAAAAGGCAAGCCAGCATTTGATAAATCAAAGGTTGAGTGCTTTAAATGCCACAAGCTTGGCCACTTTGCTAGAGAGTGTAGATCCTAAGGTCAGCAGCCACCAAGACCCCAGCAAACCAATCAAACTTCATCCTCATAAGCTCTTGTCTCTCAAGAAGACAATGTGTTTGACTGGAGTGATCAGACAGAAGAGGAGTTTCAAAGTCAAGCTCTTATGGCAGAAACATCCATTGTCACTTCCACTGAACTACCATCTGAGGTAAATGCTAAACTCTGCTCTCAAACATGCACAGATATGGTTAAAAAGTACAGAGATCATAATGAGAGCATGTGCAAAACTCTAGCTAAGATGGAAGAGAGGAGATATGAGTATATGCAGGCTATAGAAGATCTTGAAAAACATATTAATGACTATAAGGATAATGAGATTCTGATGGGACATGATAGAACATATCATGAGTGGGAGAAAAAGGAACTGAATGAGAAAATAGAGACCCTAAATAAGAAACTAGATGAGGCTGAACAGAAGGTGTTAGAAGCTAACAAGAAAATAGAATCTATTAATATAGATTTAGGTAGCTTCTAGCTGGCCAATCAAAAGCTAGAACACCTAATGGAGGTCCAATTTAAAGATAGGGTAAAATCTCAACTCAATCCCAAGGAAGGTATAGGATACAAAGCTACTCCACCCCCATACAACAACAAATACATTCATCCCATGAGTGAAGTTGCTGATAGGCTTGTGCATGAACCATTAGATGAGACAATGAAAACTGTAGATCCTATCCTTGAAGACAAGCTTGAATTTAAAGAAGAACTGATTCCAAATGAAGGCTGTGAATGTAAAGAAGTTGAGAGCAACTCCAAAATAATGAGTGCACCTATAGAACCTCCTACTTCCAGTTTCATCAAAACCCACAGTGTAAAAGGAAAAGAGAAGATGAGTGTATGCAATACTGCTCCACATGTTTCTGTACCTTCTAACTGTAACATTGCATCTTCCTCAATAACTAATAAAAAGGGTAAGAGTGTTCCAATTTGCACATGCCAAAAGCATGGTGTCCAAAAGTTTCCCACGCAGCAGTAGGTGAGGGGAAATCAAAGGAAGAAGAACCAGTTATGGTCTCACAAAACTGGTTCTCTAATCAAAACAGTCAAAAGATGTTTCCATTGTGGCAGGAAAAATCATTTGGCCAGGCATTGTTTATATAAACCATCTGTTACAAAATAGACTGTGGTTCAAAAACAGGCAATTGTTCAAAACTCAAGAATTTCAAAGGCCAAAACACCTGTTAGACCAGTTCCAAAGAAGACAGTTGATCACAGACACTTAAATGTCAACAAAAGACAACCTACACACCAAAAACAAGTTTTAGCAAAATCCAAAGCAACCATAAAAAAGGTATGGTGTGTTAAAGGCAAAAACACAGATCAAACTGCTGATACAAGTGTTGAGATTGTTAAGTCAAAAGTTGGAACTGTTAGTGCAAATTCTGAAGCTATTAGCACTAAGAACCCAGTTCAAACTGCTAAGTCTAAAACTAGAACTGGTAGTGGATCTTCTGAGACTGTTAATGAAAAAGTTGGAAAGAACACCTGGATACCTCATGTCATAACTAAATACTCTTCACAAAATCCACCAGTGGATCTCACTAAGTTTAAAAAGACACAAACAGTGTTTAGTTATGTCAATGCACAAGGACAACCGAAAACCAATTTGGGTTGGGTTTACTCCACTACTAACTAAGCTTTTTCTGCGCAGGGCAACCACAGGACCCACCATAAGACAAGATGACATATGGACAGTGGATGCTCTAGGCACATGACAGACAATTCTGAATGCTTGTCAAACTTCAAAAGCTTTGAAGGAGGGTTTGTTGCATTTGGAGGTAATTCTAAGGGTGGTAAGGTAACAGGTAAGGGTACTGTCAAAGCAGGCAACATGTTCTTCAATGATGTTTTGTATGTTGAACAGCTGAAGTACAATTTACTAAGTGTGTCTCAAATCTTTGATAAACAAAATATTGTTTTGTTCACAGACTCTGAGTGCATTGTTCTTTCAAAAGATTTTAAAATCCCTGAAAATCTTGTTTTACTTAGAACACCAAGAAAGGACAATGTCTACTGTTTGGACACAAATCCAAATCAAATACTTTAAGCTGTTTGATATCCAAAGCATCATCAAATGAGTCTGCACTTTGGCACAGAAGGATGTGTCACATGAACTTCGAATCTATGAATGTTTTAGTCAAAAAGAATTTGGTAAGAGGTTTACCACAAAAGGAGTTCATATGTGATGATCATTGTGTAGCTTGTCTCAAAGGCAAGTAACACAAAACTTCTCATAACGCCAAAGAAGTAAATTCAATCTCATCTGCTTTCATCTTATTCATATGGATCTTTTTGGTCCAACATCTGTTTTGAGTTTGAATAAAAGAGCTTACTGTTTAGTCATTGTTGATGATTTCACCAGATTTACATGGGTTTACTTTCTTAGAACTAAGGATGAAACTGCTGAGCTAGTCAAATCCTTTATTCTTAAGATTGAAAACCAATCAAATTTAAAAGTTAAGGTGATCAGGTCAGACAATGGAATTGAGTTTAAAAATCATATCCTAAATAGTTTCTGTGAGTCTAAAGGCATTGCAAGGCAATATAGTGCACCTAGAACACCACAACAAAATAGTGTAGCTGAAAGGAAGAATAGAACTTTAATAGAGGCTGCTAGAACCATGCTAGCTGATTCCAAACAGCCAATGACCTTCTAGGCAGAGGTAGTAAATACAGCCTGTTATGTTCTAAATAGGGTTCAAATTGTTCAATCACAAAGGAAAACTCCATATGAGTTATTCCATCACAGGATTCCCTTAGTAGCCTTCCTAAAGCCTTTTGGTTGTTAATGCACTATCCTACATACTAAAACTTACTTAGGAAAGTTTGAAAGTAAGGCTGAAGAAGGTTTCTTTGTAGGTTACTCTATTCAAAGCAAAGCCTATAGGGTGTATAACAGTGTGTATAAAACCATTGAAGAAAGTGCCACTGTTGAGTTTAATGAAAATACTGCAGATATCAAAGGCACTGGTCCTGATTGGTTGTTTGATTTAGATTCACTAACAAATTCTCTGAGCTTTGTTAAGTATACTGTAGGAACTGCTGAAAACAGTGTTGAAACTGTCAGCCCAAATTCTCATGCTGGTAACACAAATATTCAAGCTGTTGGCACAAGTTTCCAACAATTGCAGATTCTGCTACATGGGATGAGTATACTGTATTGCCACTTCTATCTTGTGACCCACCAGGGGTCCTGGTTAATCAACAAGACACAAATATAGATTGTGAAGTGCCAATCCCAAGCCCTGAAGTAACAGCTCCATCCAATAGGGACACAGTCCATCTTCTGATCAAACTGTTACTGGAGAAAAAATTCTCAAGTGGTGCTGAAGGTGATGATACAAATCTGGGAACATCATTTCAGACAGAAAGAGAACCCACACTCAGGGTTCACAAGTATCATCCTCTCAACCAGATAATGGGAGACCCACTCACTCCTGTGCAGACAAGGACAATGGTTCACAAGGAGTCCACTGATGCTGAATCAGCAGTCCCTGAATTCAGTCTAGCTGCCTTTGCAAATGCATGCTTCATGTCACAATTGGAGCCAAAGAAGGCATCTGAGGCTCTGAAAGATCCATCTTGGATTGAGGCAATGCAAGAAGAACTTTTGCACTTCAAGATTCAGAATGTATGGACTCTAGTTGACTTGCCTAAAGGTAAGAGGGCAATTGGTACAAGATGGGTTTTCAGATTCAAGAAGGATGAGAGAGGTGTGGTGATCAAGAACAAAGCAAGGTTGGTAGCTCAAGGATATACTCAAGAAGAAGGAATAGATTATGATGATGTCTTTGCCCCAGTAGCAAGGATAGAAGCCATCAGACTGTTCCTAGCTTATGCCAGCTTCAAAGGGTTCAAAGTGTACCAAATGGATGTGAAATCTGCATTCTTGTATGGTACAATCGAATAAGAGGTTTATGTGTGTCAACCCCCTGGATTCGAGGACTATAAGTATCTAGACAGAGTCTACAAGTTAGACAAAGCCCTCTATGGACTCCACCAAGCCCCAAGAGCATGGTATGACACTTTGTCTTCATATCTTCTACAAAATGGATTCAAGAGAGGTACTCTGGACAAGACATTATTCACAAAGTCCATCAAATCAGAGATTTTTCTTGTTCAGATCTATGTTGATGATATCATCTTTGGATCAACAAATGACATTATGTGTAAGGAGTTTGAAACCTTGATGCACAAGAAGTTTCAAATGAGTTCAATGGGAGAACTAACTTTCTTTCTAGGATTGCAGGTCAAGCAGAAACCCACTGGACTTTTATAAGTCAATCAAAGTATGTGAATGACATCCTGGAAAAGTTTGGATACATGGACACCAAAGTGGCTAGCACACCAATGGACACTCATAAGCAGTTTGATGCAGATAAAGAAGGAGTGGATGTGGATATTCATTTATACAGATCCTTGATAGGTTCACTGATGTATCTCACATCTTCTAGACCTGATATAATGTTTGCTGTTTGTGTTTGTGCGAGGTTTCAATGTGCTCCAAAGGACTCACATCTGTTTGCTGTTAAGAGAATCTTTAGATACCTCAAGGGCCAATCAAAATTGGGACTATGGTATCCTAAGGACTCTTCTCTTGAACTAACAGCTTATTCTGACAGTGACTATGGAGGTTGCAACATAGACAGAAAATCCACAACTGGTGGATGTCAATATCTAGGAGCAAGACTGGTCTCTTGGCATTGCAAAAAGCAGACCACTGTTTCCACTTCATCTACTGAAGCAGAATATGTTGCAGCTGCCAGCTGTTGTTCCCAAGTAATGTGGATTCAGAACCAACTGAGAGACTATGGTATGAACTTTCCATCTACTCCTATTTATATTGACAATTCAAGTGCAATAAGCATTGTACAAAATCCAGTGAAATTTCCCAAAACCAAGCACATAGACATAAGATTTCTTTTTATAAGGGACTGTAATGAGAAGAAATTAATCCAAGTTACCAAAATTCATACAGATGATCAGTTAGCTGATTTATTTACAAAACCATTTGATGTAGGGAGATTTACCTTTCTAGTGTCAAATATTGGTATGGTAAATATGGATTAATTTGTTCTTCATTATTCTCCCTTATTTCATGAGGAACTTTTGATATTCCAGCTGTAGCAGAGAAATTTATCAAAAATCTTCTATGTTCTGCCTTTGAAGGCCCTGTTGGCATTTTTCTCTTCTTTTGACTATCCTTGACCAGAAACCCTCTTAGGTAATCTCCTAAGGTTTCATCATCTCCCATTGGTTCAAGGGTTTGCTGGTCTAGGATCTCATCTTGTTCTTCTACTAATTTCCTTGCCAGTTCAGCATCATGGGCAACTTGGGCTTCTTTTAAGATAAATTTGATCTTTGGAGTCTCAATCAGAATACCTTTGCGCTTTCTTTGGAAGCTGATGCTGTGGGTTGGACTGCTGGTTCAGGAGCTTGAGGACCTTCCCTGATGACCACTCCACTTGTCCTGGTGGGAGCAGCTTGAGCTTCTAGACTAACAACTTGAGAAACTGTTAGGACGGTTAGCCTAGAAACTGGAGCTGTTGGTGAAGACGTTGAAGCTGGTTGGACTGGATGAGGGATCTCCTGTTTCTCCCCCTTTTTGGATGCATTGGTTTGGCCAGGGGGACCAAAAACCTTTGCAAGCAGGGATCGAACCATCTTCTCAAGCTGTATGATTTTGTTACCACAAAGTGTGAACCCAAGGTGAAACTGATCCAGTCTTTGTTGTTGGGCTGCTGGTAGTTGTTGTAGGGTTGTGATTTGAGATCCCTGTGCAGCAATAATGGATTTAAAAAGTTCCAAAATGGCTACAACAGGTTTCTGCTGTTGATCCGTCAAAGCCATAATTTGCAGACTAGCCTCAATATCTTCAAATGATAGTGGTATTTGAGATCTATCACTGGCATGAATTCTAGAAGTAGAAACATCTGGGCCCCTTTGTTCTTGGTACTGGGGACTTCCAGAAGGTGGTTGCACACCCTCTGTTGCCATGGGTGTAGTCTTAGATATGTTGATACTGTCCTGTGCCTCTTGTGTAGAGACATCAGTAGTACCAGCCACAAAACCCATATGAACATCCTCTGATGGGATGTCCACCTCCACATTGAGGGTGGGAGTATCCTCAATGAGTTCCCTTTCGATATTCTGTGCAGGAGTGTCCCCCTGCACAGGGCTATTTGGCTCTGGGAGATGGACTGAGGAGGAAGGAGCTCCTATAACCCTTTGTCTTTTATACATTTGTAGTGAGGGGGCTAGTGATGTATGTATAATAGAAGGAGCATAGGAAGTGTTTGTATTATGAGGAGTGGGTTGGGGTCCTGGGGGTGAAGCAGTAATGGAAGGCTGAGCCTGTGCAGGACCCTCCCCTCTGTTTCTTGGATTGATGTCCTGCATTGCAGAAGGCAATGGGACATCCACATTGTGAAAATTGGCACTTGGTTTCAAAAGCCTTTTGATAGAAGGTAAAGAGTGCCTATAAGAAACATGTATCCTTTTATGTATTTTAAAATTATTGCAAGACTTTGCAATTATTTCTGCCAAAAACCGTGGATACATAAAAAATTTCCCATTCTTTAGGGCATGTGCCTTAACATCCCCTGAAAAATCATATTTGAAAAATTGAACTGTTGGCCTGTTGATAAGCACACTAAGGCAGTGGCAATATTTGAAGAAAATTCATACCAACTAGTTCTTTTAGGGCTTATACACTGCTGAATAATATGCACAAGATATTTTCATTTAGGGGCAAAATGTGCTTTGAAGAAAGTAAAAGAATCAGTAGGGCCCCTATACCGAATAGCAAAAAGTCCTTCTTGTAAAGAAGTAAGGGAAAGATCAGTTATACCTGTGGCATCTTGAACATGTAGATGCTGGCGTATAGACTCCTCGGTGATGGTAATGAGATTATCATCAATGTTGGATACAAAACAGGTGACTCCATTAGTGGTATTGACAGTGGCTGATTTTCAGAACTGCTCTATATAGGCGACGTATATGGTGGGATTAATAGTGAGAGCATGATGGATATGGGAACCACGAAGAAAGTCCATCATGTCATGGAATGGTTGCAGTTCAACATGTTTGAGAGAGAGTAGGGTAGACAGTTATGTTCTTTGACAAACTCCATTTGAAATCAAGACGGTGATTTAGGGTTTGGAACGACTGTGTGTAAATTGCTTAGAGAGAAGATGAAAAGATTGTGGAAGATATTTTTGCAACTGGTAGTTGCAATCGAACTAAACTGGGACTTTAAAGGTTTTGGCTTTTCAAAAATATCTAGTTCCGCGCACAATCTTATGAAGAAGTACTGAATTACCCTGCACACTTTGACAGATCAAGTGAAACAACTAACAGTCCGAGAAAATGAACTAGCAGCTTTAGAATAGTCTCAAGCTGTTTGTTGAAAATTGAGCATCTTTTAATAAAATAGTGTCTCCCCCTTAACTAAGCACATCGAATAAGTATTTAATTGCTCAGTCATGGTCAACTGAAAAGCTTCAGGCTTTATATGACAAAGAAAAGGGGAAGGAAAAAGCATCCTCAGCCTCCCAACATGTCCAAGGTCCACAAGAACCAGTTCAAACTGTTGCTAATGATCCTCCTTCTGAAACCATTCATCAAGCAAAGTTTGATCAAGTTAAGAGAGTGTTGTTTGAACAACAGTTGCAAAAGGCGATGGAAATTGAAAAGGTCCTGGATCAGTATGACTTCTCTAAACCTCCTATTACTTACTGGTATGCTAAGTCAATGGATGACATTGATTTAGTATATCATTTTGTGATCAAAAGAGAGGCTGGTCCAGAGGAAGAATTTAAAAGCCTAATCCATCTGGTACAGAGACTGACTAGAGATGAGCTTACACAAATGCATCATATTGGAACTGCCAGTCATTCTAGGTCTCAAAGTGCTTGGGTTCAACAAAATTTGAAAGATCTAAGAAGCATTTTTGAACCAGAGTCTACCAGAGTAGATATAGAAGCTGCCAAGGATATGAAGATTGTACAGGTTGATTTATATGCCAAATCAATGACATATAGACTCAAGCTTGCAGACAGATCCAGCAGGTTCTACAATTTTGAATTTCTCAATCTGCCAAAGGCATGACTACTCCAAATGAGCTCTATGAAGATTAATTGTGATAAAGTGGAGTTGAAGAGAGAATTCATAAAGGCTATAAGGCAGAAACTTTCACAGTTGTAAGTTTTTGGATGCCTTAGTTTGTATATAACAGTTTTACTTTGTTTTGTTTCCTTATTTGTATAGAAACATAAAGTCTTGTGTAAAGAATTTAAGTTAGGGGGAGATTGTTGGGAAATATTCTAAGTATGTCAAGCTGTTAGTTAGATTTCTTAAACTGTTCGTAGTATTTCTGTGTAATTACAAAGTTCAAGCTGCTAGTTCAACAAGTTCAAGCTGCTAGTACAAAAGTTCAAGCTGCCAGAGTTAAAAGTTCAAGCTGCTCAACAGATTAACAACAAAAAGTGCTGAAATTCAATAAGTGATATATATTTCAAGATTTGAATATCTTCCAAAGCATATCTACTACCAGAGAAATCAGAGTTCATCATGGAAACAAATCAGAAGGCTATATATATAGATAGACTATGTCTTTCTATTGTAAGTTAGTACATGCAAGTTCTGTAATTTTGTGCTTCATTGTAATTGCTTTCTGATAAAGTTTTTCAAGCCTCTAAGGTTGTAAAACCCTAAGAACAATCTGTGTTCTTCGTCTAATCAAACAGATTAGAGGTGATTGTAATCAGTGATTTTGGCAATATAAAGGAATTGATTTTAGTTATATTTATCTGTTATTTATTCTGAAAGTTTTCTTAAAACAATTAAGTGTTATTCCGCAAACTTCTTAATTGGACTTTGATTCAATACAAGGTTATTGGTTTACACTCTGATTTATTAAAACCAGTTAATCTTAGGTGATTTTGATCTTGACAATTTGACTTCAGATATTCAACTTAAATATCTTTTAAAGATAAACAAAGGCAATGATAAAGTAGTTGAAAAACTTCCGGTCAAAATTTACCTAGTTGAATCTTCGAAATTAAAGTCTTTAAAAGTTTCTGAAAATACTGGTTATTCTTCTCAGCAGAAATCTTCCAAGAAAATTACTAAGTATTATCAGAAACAAGCCAACACAGAAAACATTTTTAGAAAGAAATGTTTGCATAATTATGTTCGTTCAGATTCATGTTTCTTTTATAAATCAGACATTCAATTTTATCATACTAAAAGAAATTTGCTTCATGAGTTTGAGAAAGAAGATAAGAAATATGTTCTGCAATGGGTAACTAAACTTGTAATGAAATGGTTACCTAAACCCATTTTGATATGGGTACCCAACGCTAACAAGCTTGGATCCAAATTTTTTTGGATACCAAAGAAATCTTAATTTTGCAGGTATTGGTTTTTAGTCATATCAGACTAGAACCCGATCTTAACTCTATTGGTTTTTAGTCAATTCAGACTAGATTTCGGACTTCAATGAAAATGGGTTCTGTACACCATAGTGCAAAATCCGATCTTAAATTCAAATGGTTTTTAGTTACTTCATACTAAAACCCGAGCTTCCGCAACAAAGGCTTCTAATCACTTCAGATTAGAAACTGATTCTAAAAGATGAATCTTTCTGAAATTCCTGCCATGAATACAACTCTGAAGCTGTTTTGACAAAGAGGGAGTTTTATTTTATAACTTTTTGCTCCTGGTATATATTTCATGAGTTGACTAACTTTGTATGCTTATTTCCAGCGGGAGTTCAGACGCACTCTGACGACGATATCTTTTTCACTAAGTTGTGTGCAATTTTTTTAATGAAATATTTTGTGCACACATAAAAAGATTTTTGAGCTGAAAAGAACATTTTTTAAGGATATTAATTTATGTTTCTCTAAGTATATCATTGAGGTTAATTGTTCTAATCTCTTTGATTTTCATAATCTCATTGCTTCAAAGATTCTCTTCGTCGTTATTATCCCATGCATTCTTATTTCTTCCAATTCGTTTATACTAAATTCTCCCATGACCTAATTCTTTCATGAAAATTTGACTCATGTCACATCATATATCAGATTTTACATTTTGGTCTGATATCTCCCAACGCATCATTTCCCAAATTCGTTTTGAATTTCATCTCCTAATTCATCTGAGCTGAAAATATTAATCATTCTTTGTGTGATTTCCCATGAGCTTAACTGCTGAACAATTTTTATGCTGACTACGATTATGCACCAAATTGTGTGATAGGTATAAATATCGCATCTATGGTCTAACCAGAACCAGAAGACCTACCCAAGGAGCAAACCATCTATAGTTTGTGAGGGTGAGGGTTTTCTTGGTATATTAGTTGAGAAGTGTCAGTTATCACGGGATACTGACAGGGTCAAGCAGAGGTAAAATGTAAATGAGAGGGGTATATTAACAGGAGATTGTGGTGCATTATATCATTCTCTCTCTATAAAGCTGACTAAATTTTTTTCTCAAAAGTGAGCCGGAGGGAGCTTAGTTTGAAAAATGCTGAGAGCTGAAAGTTGAGAAAGGATTTGAAGAAAAGATAATCCTACCTACACTCTGTCGGCTGGGTAATCCACATATTCTATCAAGCCCTAGGTGTCAAGCCCTATGTGAGTTGATATTGAAAAAGACGTCATGGACCTAGTGACGCATGCACTTAACCCTACCAGCCGCTCAGTTATCTTTCAAAAGATTTATGTTTCAATAATCACGGAGATATAGAACATTTCTATCAAAATATCATTTGGATATTATTAAACAAGGAAGACATTTCCTCCGACTTCAGTTGATGCACATTGTGTCTAGAGCTGATTATATACACTTTTAGGACACATCGAGTCTAACAGTTTGCGTAACTATAAACTGCTAGTCCAAAGTGACTAAGACGGAACAACTAAGAGTGATTCTTTCATGATAAAATATTTCACGTTGACTATTTGGAAATCCTACCAGTGTTAACATCAGGCCAACGCTGAAAGTTAGTCACATAGATTATGTCTATTTTGTAAAGAGGAATCCTATGTGGACATGTACTCTGTTACTTATAAATGAATGTGTTCCATTTTTCTTGAGTCAAGTTGAAAAGCTTTGACTTTGTTGGTTTCTGTGATGAGAAAGTATCCATTTGAGGGGAGTGATAAATTTGATCAGAATAGGGGGGAGAGAATATATTTGAAAGCAAGGATATCATTTTGAGGGGGAGAGAGAAACTTTGTAATATTTCTGAGTTGTAGTTGTTGTTGTATTTCTGCTACTGTTTCAATGCGTCTACGTCTATGAAGATTTTACATGATGTTCATATTTCTTATGATCATCATGAGAGGGAGAAAAGTTGAATTTCAGAGACAACTGCAGAAGAGTTTGAAGAAAATGGCAACAAATGTAGAAGAGTTCAAGATAAAAGACGATATGTTGTCTTTGATTGATCAAGGGAGAGAATCAAATTCTATTTACGATTCAAGGGGGAGAGTCTATTCTTAAGAAAAAGAGAAGATCAGGGAAGAAGAGATATGAAGATCAGAGAGAGTCAATGAAGAAGAAAGTTTATTTGAAGATTCAGAGATAGAAGAGAAGAAAAGAGAAAAGTTTTGAAGATCAAGTTTTTAAAATCTTGAAGACATTTACTTTGTTTAGATTTTCTTTGTAATCTCCTGCTTTGAGCATTGATTGAAAAATCGCTTTCATCTCTAAGGGGAATATTGTTAGGAACAAATATATATAGAGATGAAAACAATTATAATTAAAAGTGTGAGGGGCTTATTGTAATTTTCATATTCTTGTATATATATAAATACTAGGAGGCTGTAAAATTGAATGTACGTATCTGAAAGTAGTTCATTGTTTCCGTGGATAGAAAGTCAAAAGCTACTGTGAGAAAACCTCCAGCTGATGTAATCGATTTCCAATTTCTAATCCAAATCATTTGGTCAGGTTTGAATTCACTTGTTTTTCCTTTGTATGATCTGAATTGCGTTTTAATTTTCAAAAACTTTTCTTAATTCATTAGGAATAACACATCAGTTCTCTGCTGCTTGTACCCCTCAACAAAATGGTGTAGCTGAACGCCGCAATCGCACCCGTGTTGAATCTGCATAGACGATGCTAGCGTACTTAAATCTGTCGTTATTCCTTTGGGTTGAAGCTGTAGCCACCGTTTGCTTTACCCAAAATAGATCAATTGTAAACAAATGCTTTGGAAAGTCAACTTACGAATTGATAAATGAATGAATTCCTAATGTTAAATTTTTCCATGTCTTTGGATGCAGGTGTTTTATTCTTAACGAAAAAGACAATTTAGGGAAATTCAGTCAAAAAGCAAATGAAGTAATTTTTATCGGTTATTCAAAGGAATCGGTGTCTTCCTGAGTGTACAATAAGTGCACAAAGACTGTCAATGAAAGCGTCAATGTCAAATTCGTTGAAGGCATCGTCATGGCTCCTGGACAAGTCAGTTCAGGACCCGAATCTCAACAGAGAACTTCTAAGAAGTCAACCGAACATCACGACAAAGCGAATGCTCTAAATACCTTATTTGAAAATTTTTATGACGACTATTTTGATAAGCGTCATACTTATATATCTAATACGCTTCTTGACAGGGTTACTGAAGATCCTGTTGTCGTCACAGATTATTCCGCACCAAAAATTTCTGGAGAATCTGTACAAGTATCAACCAATTCAGAGGATGTGTCTACAGTAGATATTCCTTCTGAAAGTGCTCAACAGTCTATAGCTCCAGAAATTCAAACTTCATCCTTGAATAATCAGAATATTTCTATTCTTGAAACCCCTATTAGTGCTGAGATTCGAACAACTTTGGAATCTACTCCCCCTCAACCCTATCTTGATTTAGAACCCAATCAAGACCAACATCAACCTAACCCTCATGTACTTAAATAGACGAGGGACCACCCTCCAGAGAACATCATAGGAGTTCCCTCTGCTTTAGTCCAAACCCGAAGAGCTACAATCAATGAATGTCTGTTCTCAAATTTTTTGAGCAAGATCGAACCAAAGATAGTCAAAGAAGCTCTTCAGAACTCTAATTGGATTGTGGCCCTGCAAGAAGAGCTGAATCAGTTTGAAAGGTTGAGAGTTTGCAGATTGGTGGAGAAACCGAAGGATAAATTCATTATTCGCACAAAATGGGTCTTCAAGAGCAAGAAGGGCGACCACAGTGTGGTTGTCCATAACAAAGCAAGACTTTTAGCCAAAGGATACAATCAACAAGAATGGAATGACTATGATGAAACTTTTGCCCTCGTTGCGAGAATTAAAGCTATAAGGATGTTTCTAGCTTTTGTGGCTCACAAGAATTTTACAGTATATCAAATGGATGTAAAGATGGTGTCTTGAATGGGAAACTCAAAGAAGAAGTATATACATATCAGCCAGAAGGATTTGTGGATCCTTCGAAGCCTGATCATGTATATACTTCAGATAAGTCAATGTACGGTCTTAAACAAGCTCCACGAGCATGGTATGATGCATTAACATTTTACCTAATTAAATGTGGCTTTAACAAAGGTGCAGTTGAAACAACCCTTTTCATAAAACACCAAGGCCCTGACATTATCGTAATTCAAATATATGTAGATGACATAATATTTGGGTCTACAAATTCTGGATTTTGCAAAAAGTTTGCATTTTTAATGTCCTAAAAATTTGAAATGAGCATGATGGGTGAAATCAATTTTTTTCTAGGGTTACAAGTCAGGCAACTGAGTGATGGAATTTTCATCAATCAGTGAAAATATATTCAAGACTTGTTGACAAAGTTTAACATGAATAACAGTACCCCGAAGAAAACACTCATGGCTCCAGATTCAAAATCAAAACTCGATGAGGACATTTCGGGGAAACTTGTAGATGTTACTCATTATCGAGGAATAATTGGTTCATTAATGTACTTAACTGTTAGTTCACCTGACATTATGTTCGCTACATGTGTTTGTGTACAATATCAGGCAAATCATGAAGAATATTCATTTGGTTGCTGCCAAAAGTATTCTAAGATATCTGAGGGGAACCCCGTTGGGTTTGTGGTATCCTAAAGTATCAACCTTTACATTGATCACCTTCTATGATACTAATCATGCAGGAGATAAAATGGATAGAAAGAGTACGTCAGGAGTAGTTTAATTTCATGGTGATAAACCTGTCTGCTGGTCATCCAATAAACAACATTATGTTTCCCTGTCAATAGCAGAGGCCGAATATGTCATTGTATCTTCATGTTGTTCTATAGTACTGTGGATGAGGAGCCAATTAAGAGATTATGAGTTTACACCACACAAGATTTCGATTTACTGTGATTCTCAGAGTGCAATAGCTATAGCATCAAATTTAGTGCAACACTCTAAAACAAAGCACATCGATATCCGGTATCATTTTATTAAAGATCATGTAGATTATGGTAATGTTGAATTATATTTTGTACCTACTAAATATCAGTTAGCTAATTTTTTTACCAAAGCTTTAGATGAAAAACGTTTTAATATTTTGGTATACAAATTAGGTATCATGAATTGTTAGATTTAAACATTCAGTTGTTACAAAATATAATTTTATAATTTTTAAATTTTACTTGATCTAATTAAGTTAATCTCTTGGTCTTTATTAATACTGATTTTTACGATATTTAACTGATGTTGGATTGTCTTGTTCAGGGGGAGCTTACTTAACATTTTATATGCTTATTTGATTTTTTTTATGTGCTTAATTGTAGGGGAAGCATTTAAAAGTGTCGTTAATTTGAGGGGGAGCAAAGCATCTATCTGATTCTACTAATTCAAGGGGGAACATTATTTTTATTTTGTTAATTTTTTTTTACTTACTTTGTTAAATTTTTTTAGTGTAAAATTATTAAAGTTTTGTTTTAATTTTTTTTTGGGTAAATTACAAATTTCGTCCCTGTGGTTTATTGCAAATTACGGATCCCGTCCCTTTATAGAAGAAATTACAAATTCGATGTCTGTGGTTAACATTTTGTTACGGATTTAGTCCTTTGACCAGTTATTTTTTTAAATATGACAATTTTACCCTTCATTAAAAATAAGTAATGAACTTTTATTTATTATACAAAATTAAAAAACAAAAATAAAAAAATGATAAAAGCTCCATCTCTCTCTCTCTCTCTCTCTCTCTCTCTCTCTCTCTCTCTCTCTCTCTCTCTCTCTTTGAATTGTTCTGCAGCCTGACTCTGCAACTGTGAGCTCAGATCCTCCACCTCCGCCACCTCCACCGACGGTAGTCAAGTTGCAGCGATCACATCATACGACATTGCCGCCATAGTAATAACTCCGGCGACTGTACCAAAGTTGGGTCTTTCAGGATGAAGTCCATGAGTGTGTATTCGTATTTAAAGAACACCAACAGCAACCAGAAAGGGGTAGAGATTGTAAAGCCATCAGCCAGAGAAGTACTGCCATGGTTGTCGAAGCGAAGATAGGGTGCGTTTAGTTGGCCGGCAGATTTGCGGAGGTTCAGTTGTGGTCTCTCTCATCGATCTCTGGCTGGTTTCTCTCCTTGGTCTTTGTCTCTCTCTTCGATCTATCGATGGCTATTTCTCACAGTCCTTGTGGTTCACGGTGGGGGAACAAGTAGGTGGTGGTGGAGAGGTATGGTGGTGAAGGAGAAGTGGAGTAAGTGGGTGAATGTTGAGAGGAAAATAGGGTAGAGAGAGAGAGAGAGAGAGAGAGAGAGAGAGAGAGAGAGAGAGAGAGAGAGAGAGAGAGAGAGAGAGAGAGAGAGAGAGAGAGAGAGAGAGAGATGGAGCTTTTATCATTTTTTATTTTTGTTTTTTAATTTTGTAAAATAAATAAAAGTTCATTACTTATTTTTATCATTTAATGAAGGGTAAAATTGTCATATTTAAAAAAATAACTGGTCAAAGGACTAAATCCGTAACAAAATGTTAACCACAGACATCGAATTTGTAATTTCTTCTATAGAGGGATGGGATCCGTAATTTGCTATAAACCACAGGGACGAATTTTGTAATTTACCCTAATTTTAATTAATTGTTATCCATATGTATTAATTTTTTGAAGTTGTAAAAAGGAAGGTTCAATTAAAATTTGTAAGAGGTTTAGATAAGAAGACGTGGTAAGTTCGTAAGACAAATAACACTATCAATTAATTTTTCATGTCCTAAAAAATATTTGTTTGACTATAAAAAAAAACCAAAATTAATCATTGACAACAATTGCATTTAATAATTTATATTATTCATTTGACGTTTTTCATGATCAAAGATGTATCATTTTCAAAATTTCACACGGTTATGTTTTTTTATATTATGAGTGTGACCAATAATTTTTTGTTTTTTTTTTTTATAGTTTGTGGGTCCGTAATTAATTTGTGATTTGTAGATTGATGATGTGTAATTATATATAATGACATGACATTATTAACGACGTGTAATTTGGTTTTGCATTACACATGCTCTAAAATAATAATAATATTAATATTAATAACAATAATAATAATAATAATAATAATTATTATTATTATTATTATTATTATTATTATAATAATGGTGGTTGTCGTCAATTGTTATTGTTTATAAATAATTCTTTGTCTCAATATTGACAATGTTGCTTTTAATTATTTAAACCCTCTAGTCAGTTGTATATATATTTTTAACATAACTAACATTTTTATTTTACTTTACAAACCTTTTTATGATATTGTCTTATTATATACACATAATTTATTATGATAGTTCTTATCAGTATTTAAATACATCCTAAATTTATGGTTGTTATAATTAGTAATTTAAACATCATTTTAATGACATTAACGTTATTGTATTAAACAGGTTGAGCATTAGGTTGAAAATAGATCGGTTGATGGTTTTTACTTATGTTGAAAAGGACCAAAGCTAATAATTTCTTATTTCAGTTTGTTACACTTCAAATTCTTTGGTTTTAGTTTTCACGAATTGGTTTTTTGTTGTTTCATTTTTAATCCATTAGTTAGATGGTTTGAATGATTAAAATCAACGTTGTCAAGATTGAGATAAATATATATTTATAAGCAATAGTAATTGACGACAACCACCATTATATATACACATAATTTTAATAATTATGTTAGAGCATATGTAATGCAAAACCAAGTTACACGATTTTATAATGATATGCCATAAAGTATAATGACACATCATCAATATGCAAATTACAAATTAATTATGACCACCCATAAACTAATAAAAATTAATTTATTGGTCACACTTATAATATAAAAAACATAATCGTATCGAATGTTGAAAATAATACATTTTTGATCATGAAAAACATTAAATGAAAACAATTTTATATATATAAAAGTTATAAATAGTTATAAGTTTATTATATATACAAATAATAATCTTAATACGTAAAGTATTATAAAATGTAAAAACAATTAGAAATAAATACTTGATACCATTACTATTATTATTTTCTTATTATAAAAAGTTATAATTATGAAAATATCATAAATATACAAATAATAAAAATAACCAATTTAATAAATATAAAAAACATGGTAATATCTCTATAATATAAATAGTTATAAAAATATTACGGATCATAATTAAAATAACTTAAAAACCATAGGACCATAGTTGTAACTACTAAAAGGGTAAAAGCGTCATATTAGAGAAGTTAACAGACTTTAGTTAGTTTTAACGGAGCCAGAGACCTTTTGTGTGACAAAATTCTTTTCTAGGAATTATCCATGGAATAATAAAAAGTTAGGGACGGCCTTCGTAAAAACCACTAAACTACAGGGACCACTTGTGTAATTCACTCGAGAAAATAAGAACGAAGGACAAAATAAATTGAGTAAAAAAGTAGGAGAGAAAAACATTAATGCAGATTTTTTTTTTCTCTTTTACCTTGTCACACCTTTTAAAGATTATCTATTAACAAAAGTTTATAATAACTACCAGAATGTCATATCAAATTTCCACAATTGATTATGTTGATCTAATGATCAAGATTAGTTCTTTTGTTCTATAAAGATCCACCCCATATATATAGATATATGTATGTATGTGTAACATCTTGAAATTTGACCTGGTATGTAGATTTATTTTTTTTAGATATTTAATATATTACTATTTCGTTGGTCCAATAATATCCCGATTAGTGGATTATACGTGTCGGGATTGTGGTATACATGGCACCGGGTCACTAATTTAGTGGATTATTAATATTTGTGAGATCATGAGATTAAATGGATTAATTTGACGTTAAATATTTCAAAATACGACATCGTGTTCGGATTATGGGGTTCGGGGTTACGAAATATAGAAAGGATATATATATATATATATATATATATATATATATATATACACATATATATATGCCTCCTATTGAATTCATTTACTTCTTGTTACTTCATTAGCAAAGAAAAAGGTCAACAAGTGAGTGTGTGTGGGCTGAAATTGGTGCTGGAACATCAAAAAACTTTAAAAATTTGAGTTGGTTGCTGAAATTCATGCTTATCATCTTCTCATGGAAGTTCTTCAGTTATAAGGTGAGATTTGACTGGATTTTATTGTATTTAAGTAACTGAGATTCGTGGAATTGGCTAATAAGCTTGTAGGTAGTGAATGTATACTGATTTTATAAGTTCAAGTGGGTTGGAAATCGGTTTTGAGGGGATTTTTTACCCCTGGACAGCCATGAAAGACGAACAGGAAAGACCTGCTCGCCCAGGAGCACGGTCACGATCCCCTGAGAGCGACCACGATGAGCCTTTAGCGGTCTGTGGTCGAGCACGACCGAGATTCTTGAGCGCGAACCGAGATGGTCAGCGCGATCGCGATGGGTTGAGCGCGGTCCGCGATCAGCCTACTTTGGGCCAGATGTCTGTTTTGGGCTTTGGAGCCCATTTGGAATTCAGTTACAGGATCAGTATATGAGTCTGTTATGTGTATTCGTTGAGCTGTATTGACAATTTGGGATTTGTGCGCATACAGGGACGAGCAAATAGTGAGTTGGGTCGAGTCGTGATCAGAGGATTCGGTTAGGTTGATCAGATAGACAGGTGAGTACTCGAGTTCTTTTCCAAACGCGCGCTTCTTTTATGAGTTTGTTTGTGTAGCTATTGTTGTATGTGTTGAGTATGAGACAGGGACGTGAACCTCAGGCATGATTCTATACTTGTTATTATATGTTTTCTATGTGCATGAGATAAGATCCATTCCAGGGTGTCTGCAATAAGTTTCATGCGGACTATCATGCGCGATAGGTGATTACGCAGGTTGACTGTCCCTAACCAGTCATATGAGCGTATATATATGGCCGGGTTTATAGCCAGGTCGCTCTTGTGCTTCAGTGATTTACTAACCACTATTGTGTGCAGTCTGTTAGCCGGGGAAGTATCCCCACAGGTATTGAGCGATACAGTGTTCTGGATCTCATGCTCCTTCACAATCATATCTGAGATGTGTGTGTGTGTGTGTGTGTGAACACCAGGGATTGATATAGAGATGTGCTTTGCGTGTTACCTGCTATGTGTTTGTATTATGTGTTTGTTCGGCAAAGTCTAACCCTCATGTACTCCCAAGCTTCCCAGCTTCCGTTTTCTAGTCTAACATGATCAGGCGGTCAGAAAGGGGAATAGCAGCTGCATCCACGAAGTAGGAGTTGGAGCTAGTGGTGGATTACTATATTAGTTGTTGTATGATGATGATATTAGTACTGCATGTTGATAGTATCTTTTGGGGATTTGTACTAAGTGACTTGTGTATTTATTCAGTACTTGTACCTGCTAGCTAGTAATAGTAATCCAATTTCCGTTGTATATATATGCTGTATACTTTCGTTGTTACTGTTTGTATTAAAGAATTAAATATACAGAGATTTGTATCATCCCCTGACATGTGTTATATGGAATATATGTGATATTGCCACTTCTAATATTATTGTGAAATGGCTCTGTATGAAATGAGAGGGTTTTACACGATGGTATCAATGCTTTTGGTTTGAAGTCTGAGTATCATTAGTGGATTCTTGAACTCAAATCGTGTTTGGATCTTTGGGAGTTATTCCTGGAACAGATACTAGTGGAATTTAACTAACCTAGCTTATTGTATAACACTTTGTGACCTACTTGATATCTTAACTCATTTGGTTTGTGCAGGTTATTGGCTGGTCAGGGTGATCATTTAGCGGCTGACAGATTCGGGGGCGATGAGTATGTCTCCAAGTCAGATCTTCTCGATATCTTGGCACAGTTCTTCGGTACGCAGGGTACATGCCAAGGTTCAAAGGCTGGCATTGGTTTTGTATTCCATTGATCGTGACAGTTTTAGGGGCAGGTGCCTCATCTTCTACTACAACGAAGGGGCGAATCCTCTAAGGATTTCATGACAGGCGCACCACCAGAGTTCAGAGGCGGAGGTGAGCCAGGGGTTGCTATGGACTGGGAGAGAGAGATCGAAGCAGCATTTCGGGTCGCACATGTGAATCCAAAGGATATGGTTGCTTATGCTACATATTTATTGAGAGGAGGGGCTTCCTAGTGGTGAAAGTGTATTGAGTCGTTTATGACCCCGTCTGCAGCGTACGCTATGACATGGGATCAGTTCAGGGCCGTATTCGAGCTGCAGTACATCCCCAGACACGAGCGACGAGAGATGGAGTGCCAATTCCTCCTTCTACAGTAGAGTGATATGACAGTGCAAAAGTTTGTTGATAGATTTAATGAGTATTCATAGTTTGCGACTCAGCATATTGTTAGAGAGTGTCAGAAGGCTGATGCATTTATCGATGGATTTCGACATGATATCCGTGAGTTTGTGGTATTACATGACACCCCTACCTTTGTCATAGCATTAGAGATGGCCCGCATGAGGGAGCGGGAGAGAGAATCAGAGAGAGCATTCACCTTCACAACGATAGTGGAAGGGGATATCCGAGCAGTCCTTGAGTTACTGGAGATATCCCCGAGACACCCCCAGAGGCAGGAAGCCTGATCAGTGGCGATTCCCGAGTCAGAGTTCGGGACAACAGAGAGACAGAGATCGAGACAGGGACAGAGATCAGAGGTCGAGGAGACATACCTCGATCCAAAGATCGGGTGGTCAGAGTCAGGCAAAGCTCCTGATACAGTGCCCCGAGTCAGAATAGTGTGGGGCAGGGGTCCCAAGCTTCGAGTAGTCGGGTTGACAATTCGTTTGGGCACAGAGATTGCCAGAGATGCCATCGTCTTAATACTAGGACGTGTGTATCAGATTTGCCTAGATGTTATCGATGCGGTCATCGAAGGCATGCTACCACCACGTGTACGGCTAGAGAGCCCTTATACTTCCAATGTGGGAAACCTGGGCATATGATTCGAGATTGCCAAGATGTGGGGCCAGCAATACAGAGGGGAGTTCCACTGGGACTAGAGCAGAGCTGTCATCATCCGGTCACCGGGATAATGTTCCTAGACCTCGGGGTCGAGTGTTTCACGTGACTGCCGAGGAGGCTCGAGATGCTACAAAAGTTGTTGCTAGTAGGTATGTTCTGAACGGGTTGCGCACACGTGTTTTATTTAATTCCGGAGTAGATCGCTTGTATGTGTCGGTGATATTCTGTGCATATTACAAGTTTCTTCTACTACTTTATCAGTTCCTTTGATTGTCGAGAGAGTGGATGGGAGCACTATGTTAGTGAGTCGTATATACAAAGATTGTGTGTTAGAGATTGACACTCACCGGTTTTTGATTGATTTGCTTCCGATTAAGATCATTAGTTTCAACTTGATTGTGGGTATGAATTATATGACTCCGATTTTGTGCGAGAAGAAGATAATCCGTATACTCATTTCTAATAGTGAGAGTGTTATAGTGTATAGGGAACAACGCAGAGGTGAGATTGGTATTATGAGACATTTTTGGCTTATGTTGTTGACGTTTGTAAGGAGAAGAAGACCATAGAGGATATACTTGTGATTAGAGAGTTCCCCGAGGTATTCCCAGATGAATTGCCTGGGTTACCGCCAGATCATCAAGTCGAGTTTCATATTGATCTTGATCCTGGAGCGCTGCCTATCGCTAAGACGCCTTAGAGGCTGGCACCTACAGAGATGCGAGAGTTGATGTCACAGCTACCAGAGCTATTGGATCGTGAATTTGTCCGTCCGAGTTCATCCCCGTGAGGAGCATCTGTTTTGTTTGTGAAGAAGAAGGACGATAGTATGCAGATGTGTATAGATTACAGAGAGTTGAATAAAGTGACTGTGAAGAACCGATATCCGCTTCCACATATCGATGACTTGTTTGATCAGCTTAAGGGGTCAAGTTACTTTTCGAAGATAGACTTGAGATCTGGGTATCATCAGTTGAGAGTTAGAGATGATGATGTCCCGAAGACAGCATTCTGGACACGTTATGGACACTACAAGTTCCTTGTGATGCCATTCGGACTGATTAATGCACCCGTGTTTTTTATGGATTTGGTGAACAGAGTGTGTAGATCTATGTTGGATCATTTTGTGATAGTGTTCATCGACGACATTATGATTTACTCGAGGAGCGTCGAGGACCACGAGCAGCACTTACGAGAGGTTTTGACTATGCTGCGAAAAGAGAGACTGTATGCTAAGTTTTCCAAATGCGAGTTTTGGTTGCGAGAAGTACAGTTTCTGGGTCATGTGGTGAGTGGTGAGGGTATCAAAGTAGATCCAGCAAAGATTGAGGCAGTGATGAGTTGGGACATGACGTAACAGAGATTCACAGTTTTCCGGGTTTTGCTGGGTATTATCAATGCTTTATCTAGGACTTTTCAAGGATTGTCATGTCGTTGACGAGATTGACACGACAACCTGTACCTTTTGAGGGGTCCAATGAGCAGGAGCGTGCATTCAGAGGGCATATTTTCTAGCAGTTAGCAGCACCATTACTATAGATCAGTTAGCTTGGCTCTACATTAATAAAGCTGTGTTGAGACACGGGATTGCTAAATCGATTACTTCTGATAGGGATATTCTGTTTACTTCACGATTCTGGCAGAGTTTTCAGCGAAAGCTGGGGACCAGAGTACAGTTGAGTATGACATACATACCTCAGACAGACGAGCTTACACAACGCACGAATCAGACTCTCGATGATATGCTACGAGCTTGTGCGATTGATATTAGTGGTAGTTGGGACGTGCATTTACCGTTAGTAGAGTTTACGTATAATAACAGTTATCACGCCACCATTAAGATGGCTCCATTTGAGGCGCTGTATGGGCGCAAGTGTTTAATCCCGGTCTGTTGGGGTGAGGTCGGTGAGCGACCTATCAGTGGGACGGAGTTATTACAAGACACTAGTGATAAGGTGGTCGTTATTCGCGAGCACATGAGAGTTGCACAATGTAACAACATGAACATAAATTACCAGTAATCGTCCGTTAAATGTAATTTTAATTACAATTTAGCAATATAATTTTTATTTAAAGTTAATTAAAAGCTAATATAAAGTTATATGTATTGTTAATTTTATTAAGAAAGTTATGAGTGAAATGTAATAAAATAAAGTTAAGGGAAGTAATTTGACAAGTAACCAAATTAAAATATATAAAACCCATATTATGTCTTGGTAATTCATTTTTACACAGGCTGCTCTCTCCTAAATGCACATGGCTACACACACTTAAGCAAGGCAAGTATTTGCTGAAATTGAGAGCTAAATCAAGAATGAAACACACTAATATGATCAAGAAAGCAAGAACAACATAATTGTACAACCAATACAAGGTAATTTCATCTCAAATCATCCTTTTGAATATGTTGTATGAGTGCTACGGCCTGGATAGAAAGTCCAAAACCTAGCCGTAAGTATTCACATAAAGAAATCTTCAACTGATGTTTAAATCAAGTTCAAAACATAAATTTAGATCCATGCATGTTATCAATTTGTGTTCAATAATAGATATTAGCATTTTGAATTTGTAATTCCATGTTGAAATAAAAACTCAGAAACTAAAAAGTGTCCCTATTCTGGTTTCTTTAAGTCCGAGACTTGTAAACAAGATGAGTCTTGGAGTGGTTTACTAGTTATAAATTGGTGCTTTCTTGAGCAAATTAACTCCCAAATTCTTCATTTATCCCTTCTTTTCACTATAATAAAACGGTAACAGAAAGTATTTTGTGATGTTAACTGAGTCTCACACTCTGTAAATATATATAAGTCTCAGAGTCTTCCGAAAAACAAACCAACAACAAAAGCAATTAGTGTGCATATGTTTGAGACTTGGTATAGGAAGCTTGTTTATGTCGTGTGTGTGTGTGTGTGTCTATACATATATATATATATATATATATATATATATATATATATATATATATATATATATATATATATATATATATATATATATATATAAATGTTGTACGGGTGCTGCGCGTAGCGTATGTGTGTGTTTTCGAGCTGCAAAACATAAATAAAGGAACAATAGCAGCTAGTGGAAAAATATGTAATAATTATTTCCGAGCACTGTGTGTGCAGATTGCCTAACAAGTGTGTTGTTAGGCACAAAAAGGCCTTAATCAAACATTTCTATATCATAGGGGGATATTTTTAATCAAAACCTGATTGATACACTTAGGGGGAGATTTTAAGGCTTTTTAATGCCTTAATCAAACCTGATAAGTGATTTGCAAAATCAGCCTAAGACTACTTTACACTGTTGCATTAGTTGTAACCTGGAAGTTTGCCAACACTATCCATTTCTGTTGGACAGGCTTGACATAATATGTCTAAGCTATCCATATCTGTTGGACAGTTTTTGACACAGATAATTGTGCACTTCTTTGTGAACAGTACCTGTTCTTTATGAACAGGTTTAACACTTTATTGAATATGTTTCCATGCCTTCATGCAAAATTTTGAACGTTGAGATCAGTCTACAAATTCAAGACAAAGTGGAAAATCAAAGTTGCTAAGTATCTGCCAGAGCTTTTCTGAAGCATGAAGACAAAAAGATATCTGAAATGGGTGTTAGACCAATTCTTATACCAAAATATCCTTGCAAGGAAGAATAAAGGTCAAAGTTGACATTCCTTTTTAAGGTAAAGCTAAGAACGACAATGACAAAAAGGTAAAGACAAAGATTCTGCAGTAAGAAGACAAAACTGCTTTGTCATAATTTTTCTTGGTGCAGAAAAGCAATCTTGTCCTATTACAAAGCTTCCAAGAAAAGGGAAATGATCTGAGATTTAACAAACAGAGAACATGAGTGCAAAGCAAAGTGTGTCTAAGTTGTTCAACCTTAAGTTGTCCAATCTGTGCCTTGTGTAACTAGTGAGTGAAACTTAGTAAGTCACTTCATTGTAACTAGGTTGAGTATGTCTTAAATTAGTTCATGTATCTGGTTCATTTCTGTCATCTTTGTTTGGATCTTTCTGCAATCCAAACCTGTTTGTAATTTTTAACAAGTGTTAAAATATATTTACAAGCATTGAGAAAAATTTGTGTGATTAAGGATTAACTGTATTCACCTCCCATCTACAGTGTATCTAGGTATACTTGGGAAACCTTTTGGGACTTACAACTGGTATCAAAGGGACTTAGAGTGTGTCTCATCTATAGATCTCTCATTAGTCCCCATTTTCCATTATGGACAACTATGCTTCAAACTCCTCTTCCTACTATGACAATTGCTCTATGGCTAAGCCTTTAAAGTTCAATCACCAAAACTTCTCTGGGTGGAAGTGTAGAATGATTCTCTATTTGGAGAATCTGGATGTACAACTTCCCGAGATAGTGATGGAAGGTCCCTCTGTGCCTACCGCTGTCACTACCATCTCTCCTTCTGCTAGAAGGTGCTGATCCTGAGGTCAGGACCATTGATAAGGCTAAAGCTCAATGGACTGATGAAGATAAGAGACTGGTGGCCCTTGATGGAAAAGTTAGGAAGAACTTTTTAATTTCTCTTCCCGATGGTGTCTTCAAACAGGTTGAGAAGCTGAAAACAGCTAAAGAGATGTTGGATACTCTGTGCACTGTCTATGATGGTCCCACTATGACCTTGGATAACAGGATCAACAATCTTGTTAGACAATATGAGCTGTTATTTGCCAAGCCAAAGGAGAGCCTTACTAAAACTTATACCAGGTTCACTTCACTGATAAATGATCTCAAAGCTGTTGGGATAACCAATGACAGTTTAACTCTGGTTAACAAGTTTCTACACATTCTACCTGGAAAGTGGAACTATTTCTCAACTATACTCAGAAACTCAGGATCTATTTGAAGCATGGATCTAGTAAACCTCTATGGACCCTTGCTAAATAATGTGAAATCAAGGCTACAAAAGAAGAGTGCCTTGGAAATAAATAAGAGAGGTTCAACCTTAGTGGCCAATGTAAGGCAACCTATGAATCAGGTGTGTGATGTGTTCACACAAGCTGACTCTCATGCTGATGAAAACTTGGAGCTCACTTCAGAGTAAGATGAGGAAAATGAAGACCTTGGTGAACTTGATGATGAGCAAATGATTGCTATGCTTGTCAAAAAGTTTAACAAGAACACATTTGGATCAAGAATGCTACAAAAGAAATCAAGTGCCATCAGAAAAAGAGCATTTGATAAATCTAAGGCTGAGTGCTTTAAATGTGGCAAAACTAGCCATATTGCTGCAGACTGTGTGTCTAAAGCTGTTGGCTCCTCATCCAAACCACACAAGACTAACAGAGATGATGCTCCTTCTACAAGCAGCTTCAAACAAGATTTAGCTGAAGCTTAATCTCTAAGCTCTTTGGACATCTAGAATCCTACAATGATGTATAAGGTACATAATTTTATAGATTACAGTGTTGAAGAAAAAGAGAAAATGTTCAACTATTTGTTTGTGGATCTCAAAGCTGTTGTAACATCCTCGGAATTAAATTGTTGTAATTGAGGTTAATTAGTTTAAAATTTGAATTTAATGAAATTAAGTTGAATTACTAATGATAAATATGTATTTGGATATTTTAAAAGTTGATTGTTATTTTAAGTAATTGAAGTATATTAGGATTTCGAATTATTAATAAGTATGATGATATTTAAAAATGTTAGTGATGATAAAATAAAGATGGAAGCTTTATTTAATGAAATCAGATAAGTGGAGGGACCACTTATGTAAATAGCCGAAAGATATGAGATAAAAGACACTATGTCTTTCATTTCCCATTTATCACCTCTTCATTTCAAAGAACACACACAAATGCTCTCAAAGAACTCTACTGAAAATCAAAATTTTTGAAGAAAATTCGTGTTTTAAGGCTGGATTATCAATAATCATTAGAGATTTAAGGCAAGAAATAGTTTCAAAGCTTAAAATTTTATTTTGAGAATAAAATGCAAAAATCGGATTTATAAATGTGATAAAATGATGTTGCATGTTTGTTATATCAGTTGGAAATCATCAATTTAACTTCCCTGAAGCTTTAGAAACAAGAATCGTGCCTCAATTCAAACAGAAAGGTAATGAATCTGAATTTTTGGTGTTCTTGAGAAAAATTTCATATTTTGATTAAATCTGGAGTAATCTAAGTGTTATAGATGGGGAAAATGATGTAGAAATACCCCATAGATGTTTATATAACGTTCTATAGATTGCATGAACTTGAAAATTGATTTTGGAAAATTTCTACTTAAAACCCGTAGCTGCGACCTACACTTCTGTTGGTCGACTCGGCGAATCAGTGGGACGACTCGGCGAGTCGCCAAGAACAGCTTGAAGGTCGTTAAAAAATTCATAAGTGTTGGACCCAAACTCGCATTAGATCCGAACTCGGATGAGTCAAATCTGGGGTCAAAGACTTGGGTTATTTCTCGGATTCATACGAAATCTGGCCGATATCCGAAATCCGGACCTCGACTCAGCGTGTCATATGGGGCGACTTGGCGAGTCGCCACCAGATCATGCGAATTTCGGATATGAGTTAAAGGACCCGAATTTCTTGTATAACAAACACACTTTTGGGATATCTTTTGTATCATATTAAGGAATATGATGAAGGGTTATTTGGGAATAATAACACACCAAATAATGAGTTTTAAACATGAGTTTTGGATGACTGTTCGAATGTTTAAAACACTTTAATTGTAAAGATTTGATGCAAATTGCCAACAAACATATAATGATGATATGTTTTATCCTATGAAAATGTAACAGGTCCCTTGTGGTGTTGTTTAACCCACAGTGGGGCAAATTGTGAATCCGGTTGAAAGCCCGAAATAAATAATATAAACTGACGATCAATTAAACGCACCCACTGTGAGTACTTAGGATTCTATATGTTTGCATTTATTTTATGTTAGCTGTTGTTCATTGAGGCTTGTTGTTTCACTTTCATTTGGAAATCTACTGACTTGCGTATTTGTAGATGCACATTGTTGCTTCTTGCATGTCCTTATCTTTGTTGTGCATCTTTTGATGGGTTTACGAGCCATAACTGGTAAATCGATGCTACCGAGGCTATATGACCTGGAGTTGATCCCTCTGAGGTCCTGATGGGCAGGTGTAGCATCCCCGATGGTAATGTCTACGTCAATTGAATGTGTAATTCCGTGCAAATGGCACGAAGGAGTTACGACTTGTTTCCGTACTTCGCGTACGAAGAGAGTATACAGCATGTCTACATTGATGATATTAAGGATCTGTTCGATGAACTCTGTAGAAAGAAACGAGAAGAGAACTGCTGATTCGCACTGAAAGCCATTTTCCACTTCATGCACACCAAAATGGTTCTAATATCTATCCAAGACCTACAGATTGGAGTGGAAAGGGGAATGAGAAGGATTGATGTGATGACGCCTAATCGAAATTTGAAGGAGATTGAAAAGTACAATAAAGAATTTCAAGTCGTGCTGGATAAACATCCGTGTGTGATATACAAGAACAAAGATCATGTCAAGAAGGCAATGAGAATGACAGAGCTCAACAAGTATTCAGATGGAACCCTAAGAATGGTACTGATGTCATTAAGAGGAGTTTTAGATGAAGACAAGTTGAAGCGACCCAAAGACGCCATGACAAAGATGGAAAGGATGATGACAGTGGACTTTATTTCCAAAATAGATATTCGATTGAGTAGTCGAAGATGCATTCGAAGATTTGAAAGAAAATTGGGCTATAAAGACTGAATCTAGTTTACTTTCATAAAAGAGGGAGATTGTTGGGTATATTTTATCTTTGTTTATGAATGTAAAGTGAATGGGCCTATTTGTAATTTTCTTACAGTTGTTTAGAATATAAATAGCAAAACGAATGTAACAGTGCACAGGTTTTTTGGAGAGGTTTTTAAGAGTGATTATTGAGCCGCATTGATAGCAAACATATTCAATATTAACCATTCGGTTGTGAGTATCGATAGGGGGTATTGACGAGTAAAAGAAGCATATGAATGAATGCATATACATATGACTCCATATAAGTAAGCCGTGAGGACCCGAATGGACTAAAATGAGACTTGAACCAATCAAGCTATTGGGGTAATGATGTAACCATTTATAAACCTCATAATGAACTAATACTTCTTATATGTGTTCTTGTATGATCATTCATGAACACATGATCCTAAGACATGCTCAAAAGTCATGAAAGACATAAATTACATCAGAAACATATATTTGGAGATAATGACAAGTAGGCCTTTAGTACTAAATCTATATGAGTTTAAAGTTAGGCATATGTGAGTATGTTTAAGTACAATACAAAGTTAATTGAGTATGCATATATGTATCTGTTTATACGTATGACAAGCAATACAAAATGGGTCAAGACAAATATGAGATTCTTGAGAGCTTCCATGTGGTATCTTGCGCCTAGAACAAGGAAAATAGAAGAAAGTTTCGGTTAGTAACAATGCAGTGGTTGCACTTCATTGACACTCCAATGCTCAAGTCGGTGATCATTAAGAGAGAGAGAGAGAGATCAATAGTACGTGTAAGAGTTAGAATGAGCATTACCCGATCGACTAGGCCGGTGGCCTCTATTTATACGTATCCGCTTCTATGAGAGGATCTCCTCGGGAGGGATTCCTATTGGCTGACTCGTTTACGTGCATGACCCTTTTCCTTGTCTTCTAATGATTCAATAAGAATCGGCCCTTGTGCGCTCCCAGCCGAATAGTATATGTCCCCCGACAAGATCTCTGGAGCAAAGCCTTTTGTGTCTCCTCCATTTGTCCCTTTTGGTAAGGAGAGGATGTGGACTCGTGCATGGGCCTGGACCTCCCTAAAGGAAGCGATATGGGCCTTGCCTTGTGAACGACCCGTAACAACATAGATATGGACCAATATGATCAAGTCCCCCAAGTTCGAGTGAAGAGACGTAGCTATTTTCTTGAACTTATAAGAATAAGGTCCCATCAGGCGGATGAGTCGTTCAATACTTAAAAAGGTCCATGTGAAGTGATCAAAGCCCAGGACGCTTTGTGACCGCTTAGTGAAAGTAGGGAAACCGTATAACTTATGTCGTCTATATGTCGAGGCGCAGAAGCTACCTCGTGCCTAGTGAAGACCAGGCGAAGCAAAAAGACCACCTGGCGCCTAGTGATTACTAGATGAGACGACAAGACCACCTGACGCCTAGTGATTACTAGACAAGGAGAAATGACCACCTGACGCCTAGTGATTACTAGACGAGGCAAAACGACTACATGGCGCCTAGTGATTACTGGACGATGCGACAAGACCACCTGGCGCCTAGTGACTTCTAGGCAAGGGGGAGAAACCGCATGGCGTGTGGTGCCCGCTAAGCGAGACGAAGACCCTTAGTCCGTTAGACGGGCGACTGTTCTGATCGTGAAAGCCGATGGGATAGCTGAAATGGTGACGTGAGGCTCATTTAATGGAAGTTATGATGTGTTAAATTGGTACGCGCGCGTGGTTGTACCGCCGCTATCACATCAGCTGGCAGTTGAAGGGAGGGACGCGTAGGGACTTGCCACGTGTCCACAACCGTTCCTGCAACCCAAATCTTAACCAAAAATTGCCCTCTATCTTCTTTAATTTGAATCCTCCTTCATTATTCCTTATCTCCTCCCTTTTTCTTTTTTCTACGTGTATTCTCCAAAGCATCCCCTCCGGACCTCTTCTCCGGCGACAACATTCCCTCTTCATGTTAGCCCCTCCATTTTTCTCTATCATTTCCTTTCTTGTTGTGATGCCAACGGCTCCTTCGGCCGACAAGGTAATGTGCACCCTGTCCGACCTTGAGTTTAAAAGTTTTCTGGGTGAATATGGGGTTTCTAGAGATTTTCATCCCTAGCCTCCTGACCGAAAGGCCACTGTTCTCCATCCTCCCCCAGATAAGGTTGCTCTGTAAACTAAACAATTTTTTGTGGATAAATTAAGGTTACCCTTTTCCCCTTTCTTTCAATCTATTCTTCGCTATTACCAGCACCATCCAGGCCAGGTATCTCCTTTGGCCGTGATGAGGATAACTGTGTTTGAGGCAGCGTGTAAGGCTCTAGGTGGCATGCCTTCGGTCCCCCTTCTCAGGTACTTCTTCAAACTTACTTGTTTAAAGGATTGGTTTAACTTCGAGAGAAGAAAGGGTTCCGTTACTAAAGTGTTTCACGATCCTCCCCAAGGATTGCGAGAATGGAGGGGCTCCTTCTTCTGGATTGACACAGATATTGTTCTCGAGGAGCATAATGATCTTCTTGTTTGGAGACCAGAGGCCCGTCCTCATGCCTTGACTAAAGTTCCCGAGGACCAAGATTTAGATGTTGATCTATTTAATCTTCTCGCCATACAGGCGTTTAGAATCCAATCCTATCCTGACCCCATCCTAGCCATTTTAGGAGTGAACCCCCGATGGGGTGACCGTAACTCTGTGACTGTCCTATTGAAGGGCGGACTTGGTAGAATATCTTTTCTTTTACTACTTTGTTGAGTTGTTCTGACATATGGCTACCTACTGACATGTTTTTTATTTCTTCGTCTTTTTCCAGTGATGAGTGTTTTAGAGTACTCGTCCTTAGACGATCTGGATGGGATGGAGATAACAACCATGAACCGGTCTGACGCTGAGAGTTTGAGGCCTGGGAGCCGAGTTCCAGAAGGTTCTTTGACCCTCCCTTGGTCACCTATCTTCCTGGTCATCTTCGAGCAAGGGGGATAGCCCCGTTGCCACTTCTATTCAACCATCCTTAGATATCACCACCTGTCCTTCTTCAAGAACTCGATTGAAAAGGACAACTGATGGTGCCTCCCTTTCCAGCGACTCTGAGATTCCATCTGTTCCAGCACCTAGCCTAGACGATGATCACGCTCCTATTTCTCAAAATATAAAGATATCTATGTAACGCCCTTCTAACAAGGGGAAAAGTGTGGACCTCTCCGAATCTCCTACTCTGCCTGTTGATCCCTTTTCAGGGGTTACCACTGTGAAATCCCCCTATGGCCCTCCTCCCACTTCTCCCCCAGTTGGAGTGGTATCACCCTTGGCCCATTTTCGGCCCGACCGAAGTGACTATGATCGTGAGGAGAACTATTGCTTCCTGGAAAGTTAAGAGAGGAGATCTGTTGGAAACTGCACCTGCTCAGTGGGACTTTTTTTACAATTGCATGCCTTCTGTCCACATTGACATGGAAAAACATGCCACAAATGCTCCCGTTTTTGACTCTTTAGGCTCTAATATTGTGAATTTTAATACGTTTCTCCCAGAGGTTAAGGCACGGCTAATCATTTTTTAGTATCGACTCCTCAAGTCCCAAGAGGAGTTGCAAAAAGCTCTTGAAAAAGACAATGCGAGTGTTGCCTTCATCGAGGATATGAGGACCCGTTTAAAAGGGTTGAAAGATCATGCCGATGATAACCATGTGTTGGTCGAGGAGATGCATCGTTTAGAATCCAGTCATAAGGCAGAGGTTGAGAAGCTGAAAACAGAATTGGAGGAAGAAAAGAAAAAATTTGTTGCCTTCGGTCTTCGTGTGAGTCAACTTGGCAGTAAGGAGCAGAGTCTGAAATAAGATCGAGACGAAGCCGTAGAGGTTGTTGGCCGTTTGACTGAGGAGAGTGTACAATTTGTTTCTAAAGTTATCCTCCATATGGTTGGCAAGTTATTGTGTAGCCGTCAATTTTGAAACCATGGGGTTTGGTTCAACGAGCTACAGTTCGGTATGGGCGTCACTCAGGCCTCTTAAAGGTGCGCCCTCACTTGACCACTGGTGTTGAAGTAGAGAAATTAGCTGATTATGATCCTAACGCTCGCGCTAGGCTTCATGATCTAGCCCTTGCTGCTGAGAACGCAATGCCTGCGTACATGGACGATATCAAAGCTCATCCTAATTGCTCCTTGGAGGATATTATGGCTCTTGTACCAGCTGATACCGAAGCCGGCCATGGATCTACTTCTGCTTCCACCCAGGCGTAACGTCTCTGCCTTCCTTGTTTACTCAGTGACTTTATTGAACTTTATAATTTGCGTTTCGTTTGGTGCCCATTATGTTGGGTTATGAGATCCTTGGACAATTTACTGCTTTGAACAACCTGCTACTTGGAATTATTTTTTAAGACTCGCGATTGTTTACGATAGGAGATACTTGAATGCATGTGTGCTTGTGGGATGTGCACTTTATTTTTGTCTTTGTGCAAGTGACTTGTGAGTTGTTTCCCATAGGATAATTTACTAGAACCACTAGAGGACTAGTGTTGTGCCTCATCCTCATGGTGACTTTGCCCTTTAATTGTGTTGTTGGGTTCTATTTAACCCTTTGTTTTGTATAAGGTGATAATCCAACCCTTAGGCTGTTTGGGTAGTAGCTCAGCCTTTAAAGAGGATTCAATTTTTGGACTATGTGAGGCGATAACTCGCCTTTTAGATTATGTGAGGCAGTAACTCAGCCTTCGGATGGTGTAAGGTGATAACTCAACCATTATTAAGACTATAATTCAGCCTTTCAATTTGTATAAGGTGATAACTCAACCTTTATGTTGTATAAGGTGATAACTCAGCCTTTAAATTTTGTAAGGTGATAACTCAACCATTATGTTTTACGAGGCGATAACTCAACCCTTGGCCCACGCATGATGCAAGCTTTGTATGGTGTGGTTAATTTATGGTAATTTAACTTTTAATACTCTTCGTTTTACGATGAGACTTACCACATGGAATAGAAGTATCCTGAAACTTTGGCTATGCACCTCCTCCCAATCCGTCTAGGCATTCCAGCATGTATGCACCTCCTCCCAATACTTGTTCCACGCGATAAGGGCCTTCCCACCTGGACGAGAACTTACCGGTGGGGCCTGACCTGCTTGCATCATTGCTACGCAGGACAAGATCGCCTGGCAAGAGGGTTTTGTGGTTGACTCTTCTATCGTAGTACCTCTTCATCTTAGTTTTCACTGCTGCTTGCCTTACTTGGGCTAACTCCGTGCGTTCCATTAGAAATTCCAAGTCTAAACGTCTTCCCCTTCGTTTTCTTGCTCAGTGAAAGATACCACCCTTGAGAAAGGAACACTGATTTCGGCGGGCAGTACCGCTTCTGATCCGTAAACGAGACTAAAAGGGGTTTCGCTTGTGCTAACCTTCAGCGTGGTCTGAATTCCCCATAAGACGTTGGGTGGCTCTTCGACTCACCCTGTTCTACAATTTCCCAGGCGCGCTTTCAATCCCTCAGAACTTCTCGATTAGCTACCTCCGCCTGGCCATTTTCTTGGGGGTGTGCGACTGACGTATAATGTTGTTCTACCCCCAATTCTTTGCACCAGGACTTGAAAGGCTCTTCAGCGACTTGCTCTCCATTTTCACTTACCATGATTCTAGGGATACCAAAACGACACACAATGTGCTCCCACACAAAGTTTCGCACATGCTTACCCGATATTGTTGCCAAGGGTTTTGCCTCTATTCACTTCATAAAATAATGAACTACCACGAGAAGGAATTTAACACACCCAGGTGCTTCGAGGAAAGGACCTATGATGTCAATCCCCCACTTCGCGAAGGACCATGACGAGGTGATGGGAATCAGCTCGTGTTGTGGCTGCCTAGCCATCGGGGCGTGTATTTGGCAAGATGGACACTTCTTGATTTCTTCAACCACATTTTTGCACATAGAGGGCCAATAATACCCCGTTCGAAGTATTCGAGCCACTATTGCCCTAGCGCCTGAATAAATGCCACATGATCCTTTGTGAGACTCCTGAATGATGTTCGTGGCTTGGTTTAGTCCTATGCACCGAAACCACGGCCCAAGATACAATCCTCTTTCTCGTCTTCAGGCAACGTTTTGCTTAAAAGATATTCATAAATAGGCGTCATCCAGATGGGATTTTCCTCATGGATTTCCATCACCTGCTTTGCCGCCACTGATCTTTCTTTCAACAATTCTACAAGGACCTCTTTTGTAAGATGAGCAAAAGTTTAAGTGGCTTGCTTACTTAACACGCCTGCCTTCTTATTCTTTCCTCTTGGTACTTGAGGGATTTAGCAACTTGTAAAACCTACCATCAAGCATTTCGTTTCGACCAAATAATCTATTGGTGCCTTATCTCTTGCGTCAAAAGAGTCATTAACCTGATTCGCCACTAGTTGAGAGTTAACATACAAGTGCAAGTTATCCACCCCTAGGGAGGCGGCTCTGCGCAAACCGGCTAGCAAGGCTTCGTATTCAGCCTCGTTGTTAGACGCGCTTAAAATCAAACCGAAGGGCATACTTGTGCTCTTTCCCCCTCTGAGTCCGTCAAAATTAAACCAGCTCCAGAGCCCTCCGATCCAGACGACCCATCTGTGTAGAGGCTCCAGGCGTCAATGCCTTTTATCGGGGTTGTCGTGTGCGATGGTACACTCATTTCTGCTAGGAAATCAACTAATACCTGGCCTTTATAGGAGGACCTAGGTCCGAACTCTATGTTGTGCTCCCCTAGCTCTATTGCCCACTTCGCAAGACTCCCTGAGATTTCAGGCTTCAGAAGGATCTGTCTGATCGGCTGATCCGTTAGCACCACCACCGTGTGCGCCTGGAAGTACCGCCTTAGCTTGTGGGCAGCGTTAACCAGGGCTAAGGACAGCTTCACAGTACTCCGCCTGGTTCCTCTTTTTGGGATTGTCACACCCCGATACCCCGCTTGGCAACGAGGCGTGACGTCGCAGAAACAAAGTCACAATCATAATGAACGACCACTATATGGGACGTTTTCGAAATACATAACTTATAAATATTGTTTTACAAACACAGAGATAAATGAGGTCACGAATGATGGAGATTAAAATACATGACAAAAATAAATCTAGTTATGCAAATAAATCTCCATGTTTGAAATGCCTCGTGACTCCAAAAAGCTTGTAAAATCTTGAACATTAGCCATGGATACAGAAAAGTAGCCCTTAAAGTCCTGAGAAAAACATTCTAAATACGTCAACATAAGGTTGGTGAGTTTATAGGTTTACTCGATAAGTAAGACATTGTATGGAAAACACAAGATTTCATTAAGTTATAACCAAAAGCGAATCATATAGATTAAGTATTACCATAAGCCTCCCGACCCCGAAACTTAACTTTTGAGTGTCCTATGTGGTATCCAACACCATCATACAAAGAATTTTCAAATTATTATGCATCCATTTAAAATTGATGTGACCAACCCAGATGGGGGCGTCAACCCAAATAGATCTATCCACAACATTCACGTTTAGGTTGTAATTAACGGTTCATGATTGAGGGCGGTGGTGAAGTGTAACCATACGTAATACATAAAATGATTCAAGTACTTGTGTCCATATAAAATAAAAAGTTGAGCATGTATTCTCACCCCAAAGTATACAAACATGTAAAAATAGGGGCTATGAAAACTTACCGTAAAAGTGATGGCAAAAGTGAGCGTAAAAATGAAGATCGCGTTGTTGACTTGAAATGAAGCTTGACGTATTTAGCTGAGTCCTAAATGATATGAGAGACTTAATTATTACTAAAAATGATAATATGCATGTATGATGATTTTTATGTTTTAAATCACTCAACTTAACAAGTCCATATATAAAAACCCATTTCAAAGTTCAAGTTGATTTATAAGGATTTTTCAGGTTTTATCAAGGTTTTTCAGCCTACTTTGTGGCTGTTTTTGACCAAGCTCCAAAACGATTTAGGCTTTGGTATTCATAATGTTAAAATTACTATATACAAGGAATTTTTCAAGATAAAAACGGTCATTTTCCAATGTGTTTGGGTTTGGGAAAAGGCTCGTTAAAAACTCTATGTTGGCCATACCTGAGCTCTTAGACTTTTCGGTTCCCAAACAGTTTTTGGGGATCCAAAATTCCGAACTAAATTATGGAACCTCTAGATATTTAGTTAAAACATAGATCTAAATTCTGGAACAAGAATCAACTCATTTCGTTAAGTTTTGAATCAGTTATGATTTTCAAAGTCGGTGTAATATTTCAGCCGAAAAATCCGAATTTCACAAGCTTGCAACAACTTGTGATTCTTGTTGTTTATTCAAAAACCACATGTATAAGAGGTTGTGAAACACATTTATATACATTGTTTTCATAATATTATGCTTACATCATGTGTTTGTATATTTATAAACACACTTGAAGAAACAAACTTTAAAACAAAACTAGTTGATCATGAACTTGACTTATAATGAAACTTATTGTTGTTGGTGATTATATATATTATGCAAGACTTATACATAAATAAAAGAAGTAATAAGATAGTATTTACTTACTTTGATGAAATAAAAGTATGCAAGTGAGTAGAAATTGTGTTCTTGAATTAGTTACACAAAACCTTCCTTGAAAAACTTGAAGAATAAAAAGTTGCAACTTTTTGGCTTTGTTTGAGAGCTAGGTCGGTTCTATGAAGGAGAGAAAGAGAGGTTTTGTGTTTGAAAGATGTGAAGAATGAAGTGAGGAGTTGGTCTTATTTATAGAGGAGAAAAGTTGGATGAAATGATGAAAGGTTGGAGGTTGAGTGCACATTTGTATAAGCATGGTAGAAAAAGTTGATTGAAATGGTGCAAGGGAGTTTTAAAAAAATAATAGAAGTCAACTTGAGGTGTGTACCTCCTATGGTGGCCGGCCATAGGTGGATAATTATGATGATTTTATTTTTTATTTTTCTTTGTATTAAAGTATTTAAAGAAATATTTTTGTATTTTCCTTTTTATGTAATTTTGTAAATACTTATGAAATAAACAAAGTTATGTAAGTTTGTTAATGCATAATTAATGACACTAATCTTAATTAAATCATGCACTTAGTTGATTAATCTATTATGCCGTAAAGTGATCGGATTAATTACTTATTGTTTCATCGGATCACACTGACGGAATTGTTTCTGATTGTAAGAAAATTCCTTATGAATTTGTTAATCACATTGATTAATTACTAATGACTATTGATTTAGTTATAAATGCTAACCTGATTTGTACCGGTTGTTACAAGGATCACCTTGCATACGAGGTGCGGGATTTAAATGATGAGGCCAGCATATCTGTCGTTAGGATTTCCCTTGGGGTTTTGGTTAGAGGGAGGAGTGTGTCGCTCCTCTTGTGCATGTCTTCTCTGCGCCCATACGGGGTGTATTTGTCGTCTCTATCTCGACGACCCATGAACGAGGTGTCTTGCTCTTTGACCGAGTAAGGTTTGTGGTTCTTTTCCTGGTATGCTTTTCGAGACGGTTGGTTCTGCGTTGACAACTTCTTTGAACAGATGTAAGCATATGTTTTTTCTAGGCACTCCTAATAGGAAGTTGGGAGATCCTGGGACAAAATTCAACGAGTTGTCTGTGTCTGAGTCCATGTATGATCCCAGACACCTTGGCATCATTTCCTAGACCTCTTATCTGCTGGCTCTCCAGATTGTATCTCTCCACGAGGGCAGTAAACCTTCTGTCTCCATCTGCTTAATGTTGTGTAACTCCACATGGTCTTGGTGCATCGCTGCTATTGCATGATCTTAGAACGGAACTTCTCTTGTAACTCATCGAGTCTGTTAATGCCACTAGGGGGTAATGACTCAAGACACAGGCGGGCAGTGCCCTTTAACGTCATTGAAAACATATGGCATGCAACTAGAGGGACCCACTTAGATATCTTCATTGCACCTACGAATAGGTGCCAATGGTCATCTGGATCTCCGGTTCCGTCATATACAACTTCATTCGAACAAAGTTTTAGTCCTTCTGGTAGGGGGTAGTCTTCAATCCATTCTGCGAATGGGGAAGTATCTTCCATATCTGTCTCCTGGAAGTGCGACTCTAAATTGATGGGGCTAGTGTTCCTCTGAAACTCCTTGCGGACATGGCCCTGGGAAGTTCTACTCTTGACACGGGTAGGTGGTACTTCGACCACCTGTGTCTGTAAACCTGACCGGTGGTATCATTTCCATCCGCTCTTTCCTCGTTCCACCCCTCGTAGCCTCCAAGCTGCTACCTTGCAAGATGCTACTCCTTCGAGACGTAAGGGTAGATGGTGTGGGGGGATGCATCTCAGTTTCATGCGACTTCCTCCTGATTGAACTTTGTGACATTCATCCTGCTTCCTCTCCCACAAACACTTTGGCCTTGGCCCTTCGATCCTCCACCACACCTCGGGTTACCCGCTCACCCGTCTCCACCTTCTGGGTGTCAATATGATCATCTAGTTCCTTAGATGCTTAGTATTCGTATTCCACTATTACTTTGTTGTTTCTATCCAGAAGCTGCATGTCAAGGGGGTGGGACTGTTCCCTCATGAGAGCCTGCAGTTGCTAGAAATACGCTGCAACGAAATGACGATCGATCACCAGGGCAGGCGGGTCTAAAGCTAGGGGGAAGACAATGTTATGATGGCGATAGGGGGTTCTGCGACCCTCAAGGGCGTCTGTAGACCTGTTTGAGGAAGGGTCTGTTCGACGCCTGGACGATCCAGGGAACCCGATTCCACCAACTCCTGATTGTGAGCAACAGAGCGAGAGCCAAAAAGCTCATTAACTAGTAACTGTGAGTTTTAAATTTTACTTTAATTGGAAATTATGTGAATTGGGACTTTTGTTCCATTATCCAGACTTTATTGGCGTTCAGATCTTATTGAGCATATTTTTATATTGTCATAGTATGTTTACTATGAATTGATGAGCCTAAGCATTTCGTCTTCTAGCTTCTGATCTTTTACTAGTCTTTGAATTGTTAAGCTTAGCACCAACACTATTGCTCAATGTTGGGTTATTGTTAAGCTTATGATGTGGTGATTTACATGATGAAAGCACAGAGGGTAGCTTGAGCTGAACATTCTGATGATACTCATACATCAATTACTTGTAGATAGCACAGTACGTGACTAATCCCCACGCATGGATGTGTGTATGGTGTTATCAATATCCAGAGCTTCAATATGAATTTGTCTAAAGTCTCAAAAGCGACAACAGTTTTTTAACTGGGAGCTGAGCAATAACGCACATCAGAGCAATTATATTGGCCATTGTCCGTTATTTGAGTTGTGCATAAGCCTAGTGCAGTGCATGAGCAATAGAGCTGAGTCGTGCATGAGTCGAATACAGTGCATGAGCATTTTAGCCCGCATTCATAATTGCGTGTTAAATGTGAAATTCTACTTACTCACTAAGCAATCAAGCTTACCCCATTGTTGCATTAATTTTCAGGTAAAGGCAAATGATTGGTTGGACCTAGTTCCTAGTTCAGGACTGTGAAAGAGTTTTAAGTGACTTAGACCCTGTTTCATAATTGAGCCTAGTCATAAGACCTTTGAGAAATTGGGTCTAATTGTCACACCCCGATACCCCGCTTGGCAACGAGGCGTGACGTCATGGAAACAAAGTCACAATCATAATGAACGACTATATAGGACATTTTCGAGATATATAAATTATAAACAATGTTTTACGTTCATAGTAATAAAAGAATTCAAGAATATTGGAGATTAAAATACATGACCAAAGAATATAAATTTCTAGTTATGCAAATAAATCTCTATATTGTTTTGAAAACGCTCAGTGACTTTCAAAGGCTTGCAAAATGGCCGTAAGTGCGGAAATGTAGCCCTTATGGTCTTGAGAATAACATGCTAAATACGTCAACATAAAGTTGGTGAGCTCATAGGTTTACTCGATAACTAAAGACAATGCATGGAAAAGACAAGATTTCATTAAATTTATAAACAAAAGCGAATCAATAATTTCAGTATTTCCATAAGTCTCGTGATCCCGAAACTTAACTTTTGAGTGCCCTATGTGGTATTCAACACCATAATACCAAGAAATGTAAAATAATTATGCATCTGTTTACAATTGGCGCGACAAACCCGGATGGGGGCGTCAAACCAAACAGATCTATCCATAATATTCACGTTTACGAAGTAATTAACGGTTCATGATTTAGGGCGGTGGTGAAGTGTAACCTTGTGTAATACATAAAATGATTGGGATAATTGCGCAAAAAACCCCAAACTTGTCCGCTTTTTGTGATTAAAACCCCAAACCATTTTTCGTTGCAAAGAAAACCCCGAACTAACTAAAAATCAGTAAATCAAGGTTTTATCGATGAGTAACGGGTTGAAACCGGTTATTAATCCTATGTGGACTGGTAAATAACCTACGTAGAATTATTTTTAATTTGAAACCGATTCCAAGTATTACACATCATTTTTAACCACGTTGATAATTTTTAATTGTAGTTTTTAAACGGGATTACCTCATCTACGAGCGTTAAAAATGATGTGTAATACTTGGAAATCGGATTCAACGATTAATATTTATTATACGTAGGTTATTTACCAGTCCACGTAGGATTAATAACCGGTTTCAACCAGTTACTCATTGATAAAACCTTGATTTACTGATTTTTAGTTAGTTCGGGGTTTTTTTTTGCAACGAAAAATGGTTTGGGGTTTTAATCACAAAAAGCAGACAAGTTTGGGGTTTTTTGCGCAATTATCCCAAAATGATTCGATTACTTGTGTCCATATAAAATAAAAAGTTGAGCATGTATTCGCACCCCAAAGTATTACAAACAATTAAAAATAAGGGCTATGAAAACTCACCGTAAAAGTGAGCGTAAAATGAAGATCGTGTCGTTGACTTCAAATGAAGCTTTGAACGTACTTAACCGAGTCCTAAATGATATAAGAGACTTAATAATGTCTATAAATGATATTGTGTATGCATGATAGTTTTTTAGTTTTAAATCACTCAACTTAACAAGTCAATAGACAAAAACCCACTTAAAAAGTTCAAGATTATTTATAAGGATTTTCCAGGTTTTATCGGGGTTTTTCGGCCTACTTTGTGGCTGTTTTTAACCAAGCTCGAAAAGGATTTGGGCTTTGATATTTATAATCATAAAAATACTATATACAAAGAATTTTTCAAGATGAAAATGATCACTTTTTGATGTTTTTAGGTTAGGGAAAAGGTTAGTTAAAAACCCTATGTTGGCCATAAATGAGCTGTTAGACTTTTCGGTTGCCAAACAGTATTTGGGGGTTCAAAACTCCGAATTAAATTATGAAAACTTCCAAATAATTAGTTAAAACATATATCTAAATTATGGAACAAGAATCAACTCATTTTGTTAAGTTTTTAATTAGTTATGATTTTTCACAGTTGATGTAATGTTTTTGCCGAAAATCTGAATTTCACAACCTTGCAACAACATGTGATTCTTGTTGTTTATTCAAAAACCACATGTATAAAAAATTATGAAACACATTTATATAACTTTTTTTCATAATATTTATGTCCACATTATGTGTTTATATATTTATAAACACATTTGAAGATTCAAACTTTAAAACAAAACTAGTAGTTTTTAATGAAACTTGTTGTCGTTGGTGATTATTTTATATGCAAGACTTCGAATTTCATAAATAAAAGAAGTAGTAGGGTAGTTCTTACTTATTTTGATAAAATAAAAGTATGCAAATAAGTAGGAGAAGTGTTTATGAATTGTTGTTGCACCAAAACACTTGAAAGGAACTTGAAGAACAAAAAGATGAAACTTTGGCTTTTGGTGGGTTGTTTGGATGATTTTTAGAGGAGAGAAAAGAGAGCATATTGATCTTGCAAGGTGTGAATGAAATGAGAAAATGAATCCTCTATTTATAGAAGACTAATGGTCTTGCAATTGGAGGTTGAGTGTTTACTTAAGTGATGTTGAAAGGAGGATGGTATAAGAAAGATTTGATTGTGATAGTGCATGGAGGTTTGATTAAAAAATGAAAGTCAACACCTATGGTTTGTACCTTCCTATGGCCGGCCATAGGAAGATTTTATAAATATTTTACATTTTTTTGTATACAAGTATTTAAAGTGTATTCTTGTATTTTTCTTTTTACGTAATTTTATAAATACTTATGAAATACACTAGTTTAATGAATTGTTTTTGTCTTGCATAATTAAAGTTATGTAAGATTCTTAATGCATAAGTAATGACACTAATATTAATTAAATCATGCTCTTAGTTGATTTAATCTATTATGCCGTAAATTTATCGGATTAATTACTTTGTCTTTTCATCAGATCACACCGTTGAAATTGTTTCTGATTGTAAGGAAATTCCTTATGAACTTGTTAATCAGTTGGATAAATTACCAATGACTATGGATTAAGTGATAACACTAACCTGATTTTGTGCCGGTTGTTACACTAACACACAGAGTCGCGAGAAGAGTTATGTCGACCGCCGTATGACTGAGCTTAAGTTTATGGTGGGTGAACGAGTCATGTTGAAAGTTTTGCCGTGGAAAGGGGTGATCAGATTCAGATACGTCCGCGGTATATTGGGTCGTTTGAGATTGTCGCTATAGTCCGAGATCAGGCTTACAGATTGAGATTACCTCTAGAGTTAGCCGGCGTTCATGATACATTTCATGTGAGTCACCTGCGGAAGTGTTTATTTAGTCAAAGAAGACCAGTATCTGCCTTTATCAGATATTATAGTTGATGACCAGTTGAGGTATACCGAGCAGCCCAAAGCGATTACTGACCGAAAATTGAAGAAGCTGAGGAACAAATAAATTACGTTAGTACTCGTTCAGTGGAGGCATCATAAGGGTATAGCGCCTCCTGGGAACCCGAATCAGAATTGAGAAGTCGATATCCCCATCTATTCCGTAATTCAAGTTAGATTCCGGGATGGAATCTCTATAAGAGGGGAGGATTTGTAACATCCCGAAATTTGACATGGTACGTGGTTTTATTTTATTAGATATCTATTTTATTATTATTGCATTAGTCCATACATTTGCGTTGGTCCAATAATCCCGATTAGTGGATTATACGTGTTGGAATTGTGATATAAGTTGCACCATGTTACTAATGTAGTGGATTATTAATATTTATGAGATCACGACATTAAATGGATTAAATTGACATTAATATTGAAAATACAACATCGAGTTCGGATTTTGGGGTTTGGGTTACTAAATATAGAAAGGATATATATATATATATATATATATATATATATATATATATATATATATATATATATATATATATATATATATATATATATATATATATATATATATATATATATATAGGGAGAGGTTCTTTTAAGAACCTTAAAGATGGTGAGAACCTAGGAACCTTTTAGAGCCCTTGGATCAAAAGGGTATTTTTGGAATAAAAAATATTATCTTTCTCTCTCCACCTTTTTTATTATATGCATCTCTTTTTCACTCTCTCTTACTTTTTTTTTTCATTTTCATTTTCTCTTTCTTTCATTAGAATTTATTTTAATATTAAAAAAACGTTTTTTATAAAAAAATAAATTTTTTTCTATATAAAAAATTAATGTATTCTATATAGAAATATTATATGTCTATATAGAATGTTATATAATTCTATATCTTTTTATGTAGATTAACATTACCTATTCAAAATCTATGTAGAATGTTATGTTTCTTATATATTTCATATATTTTTATGTTTATTATACAAATCTATATCTTTTTTGTAGATTACCATTACTATTCATTGTGTTTTTGGTATATTTTATATCAGTTGCATACCAAGTGTTCGATAAAATGTCTAAATGAAATCTTATTTTTTTTTGTTTCAATGTGTTTTTGGTATATTTTATCATTTAATCTACGTAGAATATATGATACTTGACATTCTACACGACATTCTACATAGATTGCATGACATTCTACGTAGATTGCATGTCATTCTACGTAGATTGAATGTCATTCTACGTAGATTGAATGTCATTCTACGTAGATTGCATGACATTCTACGTAGATTGTACATAGAATATGTTCGTCGATACTCTACGTAGATTGCATGTCATTCTACGTAGATTGAATGTCATTCTACGTAGATTGCATGTTATTCTACGTAGATTAACAGTTTTATTCTATGTATTTTTGGTATATTTTATATCAGTTGCATACCAAGTGTTTGATAAAATGTCTAAATGAAATCTTCTTTTTTTTTTGTTTCAATGTGTTTTTGATATATTTTATCATGTAATCTATGTAGAATATATGATATTTGACATTTTACACGACATTCTACATAGATTGCATGACATTCTACGCAGATTGCATGACATTCTACGTAGATTGAATGTCATTCTACGTAGATTGAATGTCATTCTACGTAGATTGCATGTCATTCTACATAGATTGCATGACATTCTACGTATATTGTACATAAAATATGTTCGTCGATACTCTACATAGAATATGACAGATTCATTTTCAATGTTTTATAATGAAGATTATTTGTAAAATATTAGATATATATGAATGTAATAGTTATTAGATGTTTTACATGATAATCTACGTAGATTACATGATAATCTACATAGAATATATGATACAAGACTACTTGTAAAAAATCACACATAATCTATGTAGAATGTTATGTTTCTTATATATTTCATATATTTTTTTGTTTCTTATACATTTCTATATCTTTTTATGTAAATGTACATTAACATTCAATGTGTTTTTGGTATATTTTATCATGTAATCTATGTAGAATATATGATACTTGACATTCTACATTGAATGACATTCTACGTAGATTGCATGTCATTCTACGTAGATTGCATGTCATTCTACGTAGATTGAATGTCATTCTACGTAGATTGCATGACATTCTACGTAGATTGTACATGTAATATGTTCGCCGATACTCTACGTAGATTGCATGTCATTCTACATAGATTGAATGTCATTCAACGTAGATTGTGTGACATTCTATGTAGAATATCGACGAACATATTCTATGTACAATCTACGTACATTGGACAGATTCATTTTCCATATTTTATAATTAAAATTATTTATAAGATATTATATTTATAATTAATGTAATAGTTATTAGATGTTTTACATGATAATCTATGTTGATTACATGACAATCTACGTAGATTACATCATAATCTACATAGAATATAATACAATACTACTTGTAAAAAATCACACATAATCTATGTAAAATGTTATGTTTCTTATATATTTAATATATTTTTATGTTTCTTATACATTTCTATATCTTTCTATGTAGATTAACATTACTATTCAATGTGTTTTTGGTATATTTTATCATGTAATAATCTACGTAGAATATATGATAATTGACATTCTACATGACATTCTACGTAGATTGCATTTCATTCTACGTAGATTGCATGCCATTCTATGTATATTGCATACCATTCTACGTAGATTGCGTGCCATTCTACGTAGATTGAATGTCATTCTACGTAGAATAAATGACATTCTACGTAGATTGTACATATAATATGTTCGTCGATACTCTACATAGAAAATGATAGATTCATTTTTCATGTTTTATAATGAAGATTATTTGTAAAATATTAGATTTATAATGATTGTAATAGTTATTGGATGTTTTACATGATAATCTACGTAGATGAAATGATAATATAAATAAAATATAATACAAGTCTACTTGTAAAAAATCACACATAATCTATGTAGAATGTTATGTTTCTTATATATTTCATATATTTTTATGTTTTTTATACAATTCTATATCTTTTTATGTAGATTAACATTACTATTCAATGTCTTTTTGGTATACTTTATATCAGTTGCATACCAAGTGTTTGATAAAATGTCTAAATGAAATCTTTTTTTTTTTTGTTTCAATGTGTTTTTGATATATTTTATCAAGTAATCTACGTAGAATATATGATATTTGACATTCTACATGACATTCTACGTAGAATGCATGACATTCTACGTAGAATGCATGACATTCTACGTAGATTGTACATAGAATATGTTCGTTAACATATTCTATATAGAAAAAAAATATTCTATATAGACATATAATATTTCCATATAAAATACGTTAGTTTTTTAGCAATTAAATAATTTTCTATATAGAAAGAATAATTATTTTTATAAAAAACGTTTTTTTACTTTAAAAATCAATTATAATGAAAGAAAAATAAAATGAAAATGAAAAAAAGTAAGAGAGAGGAAGAGAAAAAGCAGATTTTTTTTCTTCCAAAAATATCATTTTCATACATTTTCAAGATTCTTCACTATCAAATTTCAAAATAATTACAAAATTGTCATCCAATATATCAACTATTGATTATCATTAATCCAAAGGCCATAAAAGGTTCTTAGGTTCCCACATTTTTTATGGTTCTTAGAAGAACCCTCCCTTATATATATATATATATATATATATATATATATATATATATATATATATATATATATATATATATATATATATATATATATATATATATATATGTATATGCCTTGTTTTGAATTCATTTTCTTCTTCTTACTTCATTAGCTAAGAAAAGGGTCAACAAGTGAGTGTGAGTGGGCTGAAATTGGTGCTGGAACATCAAGAAGCTTCAATAATCTGAGTTGGTTGCTGAAATTGTCCTCATCATCTTCGCGTGGAAGTTCTTGAGTTATAAGGTGAGAAAAGCTTGATTTTGGCTAGATTTTATTGTATTTAAGTTACTGAGATTCCTGGAATTGGCTAATAAGCCTGAAGTAGTCGATGTATATTGATTTTATGAGTTCATGTGAGTATGAAATCGGTTTTGAGGGGATTTTTTTACCCCTGGACAGCCATAAAAGACGAACAAATGAGACCTACTCACCCAGGAGCTTGATCGCGATCCCATAAGCGCGGCCCCGATGAGCCTTGTAGCGGTGCGTGGTCGAGCACGGCTGAGATCCTTGTACGCAGGCCGAGATGGTCAGCACAACTGCGATGTCCTGAGCACGATCGCGATCCCCAGCGCAGACTCGATGGGTTGAGTGCGGGCCGCGATCAGCCTTGTTTGGCCCAGATTTCTGTTTTGAGCTTCGGGGCCCATTTGTAGCGGTGTGCACGGTTCGGTTTGGTTTGGTTAGTGGTTAACATGTGAAGCGTGTTTTCAGTTTCAGTTACCCAGTCTTCGGTTCCCGTTAGAAGTCAGTTACCCGCTGTTCGGTTCACGGTTACCCGTTATATGCTTAAAAGCAAATAAAATTATAGAAATAAATCTTTTCTAATTATAATTTTTTTAAGTTCAAAGTTATAGTAAACTATTTGATTTTAAATATTGAATGTTGCAATAAATTTATTTAATAAAACATTTAAAATAAAAAATCATTTGAAAAATAGTATTTAATGTATAAGAATGTCTAAATTAAATTATAAGTAGATGCTACTAACTTTAATATATAGCATCGGTTCGGTTTGGTTATCCACGGTTTTCTATAAACGAAAACCTAAACTGCCCCGTGATATTTCGATTTCGTTTTTTTCGATTTCGGATCAAGCGGTTTTAAGCGGTTCGGCTCGGTTTCTTGTTTTTCCGGTTTGTTTGAACACCCCTACCCATTTTGGATTAGTTTTGTGGTCCGATTCAGTTATGGGATTAGTATATGAGTCTGTTATGTGTACCGGTTGAACTGTATTGACAATTTTGGATTCATGCATATACAGGGACGAGCAAACAGTGAGTTTGGGTCGAGTCGTGATCATAGGATTCAGTTGGGATGATCAAATAAACAGGTGAGTACTCGAGTTCTTTTCCAATCGCGCACTTCTTTTCTAAGATTATTTGTGAAGCTATTGTTGTTTTTGTTGAGTATGAGACAGACGTAAACCTCGGGTTTGTTTCTTTTCTTGTTATTATATGTGTTCTATGTGCATGAGATGAGATCCATTCCACGGTGTCTGTGATGAGTTCCATGCGGGCTATAATACGTGATTAGTGATCGCAGGCTGACTGTCCCTAACTAGTCAAATAAGCGTATATATACGACATGGTTTATAGCAGGTCGCTTCTGTGTTTCAGTGATTTGCTAACCACTGTTGTATGTAGTCTGTTAGCTAGGGAAGTGTCCCACAGGGAATGAGCGATATAGTGTTCTGGATCTCATGCTCCTTCATAATCATATCTGAAATGTGTGTGTGTGTGTGTGTGTGTGTGTGATTACCAGGGATTGAGATAGAGATGTGCTTTGCGCGTTGCATGCTATGTGTCTGTATCATGTGTTTATCCTGCAGAGTCTAACCCTCGCGTACTCACGAGCATCCTGGCTTACGTTTTTGAGTCTAACATGTTCAGGCAATCAAAAAGGTGAACAGCAGCCGCAGCCACCGAAGTAGGAGCTAGAGCCAGTGGTGGATTACTGTATTGAATCTAAATACAAACATAAGGGAAAATTACCAAGAACAGTAATATAAAATATAAAATTTGACAATAATGGTATTGTAAAAAAAATTTGGGGAAAATGGTAATGTAAAATTCTATTTTGGTCGAGAAATAACATGAAATTCAAATTTTAGGCCAAGAAAGATTATCAAATATTATTATTTTACCAAAAAAAGGGAGTATAAAACTAAAATTTATATTCTTAATTGGTCATCAATACCCTTTTTTGTCAAATTTGAATTTTATGTTATCTTTCTTGACCAAAAATATTTTGCATTATCTTTATTGTTAATTTTTGAATTTTTTATTACCTTTCTTGGTAATTTGTCCCAAATTTAACAGTAATGTTTTCATATCACATTCTTTACATATAATATTAAACCATTACACATTTAATAAAACTATTTTACATATAATGTATAACTGTTATACATATGATATATGATTATTACACTTGTAATTAATGTGTAATAAATCCGCAGACTTCATTTTTTTTAATATCCAGATCTGGAACAAGAACATTTATGTGCAATTTTGTAATACATACTATTACAGGTTTGGAACATGAACATTCAAAAAACCCAGAATCGATCTTCGTGATGGTTGAAACGAACACGGACCGTCATCTTGAAAAAAACTCAGATCTTGAATGAACATTCATCAATGTTTCGTCTTCATCTTCAGAAAATCATTTTCATCTTCAACGAACCCAGAAATCTTTGACGTTGAAGATGAGCGAACGCAGAAATCTTCGAACGATGAAGATGAAGAAAAAGATGATGTTAGGCACAAAAAGGCCTCAGTCAAACCTGTTCTACATCTGAGGGGGAGATTTATAATCAAACCTGTTGATGCATTTGAAGGTTGAATTTAAGGCCTGTTATATGCCTTATTGAAACCTGAAAATGATTTGCAATATCAGTCTAAAGCTGTTCTATATGTTGCATGTGTTGCAACTAAGACAGTTTGTCCAAGCTGCTCTGTCTGCTGAACAGGCTGGACATAAACTGTCTACGCTGCTCTACACTGTTGAGCAGCTTGGGCAATTTTAAAGTGTTCTGTTCTTTGTGAACAGAACCTGTTCTTTGTGAACAGGCTAAAAACTTTATGGAATATGTTTCCAAGTCATCATGTATTGTTTTTGACTACATGATCAGTTTACAAAGTCGAAGACAAAGTGGAAAACAGAACTGCTCAGCCTGCCCACGCTGTTCTGTAACATGAAGACAAAAGGTTATTTGAAAAAGGGTGACAGACCTTTTTTGTATATCAAAATAGGCCTTTACAAGGAAGAAAGACGCAAAGTTGACATTCCTAAATTGGTTAAAGGCAATGCAACAGTAGACAAAGTGAAAAGACAAAAGTTCTGCACATGTGAAGACAAGTCTGCTTTTCAGAAAAGTGCAGAAAAGGTTATGTTGTCTTTTCAACAAGACTTCTCCTTTTTCATTTCGTCCAATGAAGATGTTTCTCTTAGATCCTATGAATGGGTATAAAAGGAAGCTTCTAAGGACAGAAAGAAGTGTGAAGAAAGCTAAGTGCTGAAACCAAGAGTGAACGTGCAAGTGTGATTTTCATGCATGCAAGCCTGCTGTGTAAATCAGTATCTGTGTGTCTAAGCTGTTTTACATAAGCTGTTCCCTTAAGTCTTGTAAACACAGTGAGTGCTTCTTAGTGAGTGTATTCATTGTATACTAGTTTGAGTTTGTCTTAGACTAGTGAACATACTTTTGTATCTGTCATCTCAGCTTGAACTATTCCGCATTCAAGCTTGTTTGTAATTAACAAATTGTTGATAATACATACAAACATTGAGAAAATAGTGTGTAGTTTTTAAATAGCTGTATTCACCCCCCCCCTCTACAGCTTAAAGCTATATACTTTGGGAACCTCTCGGGACCTACACTAATTCATGAACTCGAGTTTGTCACACAAGATTTTAGTGTAGCAAAAAGTAGACAGTATATGGTCACATAAGTTAGTATGTGTGGCTAAAGTGTAGAGTGTGTTAGAATATAAAAATCTAATATGTAGTAGTCACATTGAGTGCCATTTTGTGTGACTAAATCATATGCCACTACATGGTCTCTTGAATAATGATTTGGGTGACCAAATCATATTCTAGTATATGGTCACATGAAGTAATTTGTTATGTGACTAAATCATGAACTCGAGTTTGTCACACAAGATTTTCTTGTAGCCAAAAGCAGACACTATATAGTAACATAAGTTAGTGTGTGTGGCCAAACTGTAGTGTGTGTTAGAATGTAAAAATCTAATACGTAGTAGTCACATTGAGTGCCATTGTGTGTGACTAAATCATATGCCACTATATGGTCACTTGAATAATGTTTTGGGTGACCAAATCATATTCCATTATATGGTCACATGAAGTAATTGTATTTGTGACTAAATCATATTCCAGTATATGGTCACATGAGGTAATTTGTTATGTGGCTAAATCATGAACTCGAGTTTATCACACAAGATTTTAGTGTAGCCAAAAGCAGACACTATATGGTAACATAAGTTAGTGTCTGTGGCCAAAGTGTAGTGTGTGTTAGAATGTAAAAATCTAATACGTAGTAGTCACATTGAGTGCCATTTTGTGTGACTAAATCATATGCCACTATATGGTCACTCGAATAATATATATTTTGGTGACCAAATCATATTCCAGTATATGGTCGCATGAAGTAGTTGTATGTGTGACTAAATCATATTCCAGTATATGGTCACATGAAGTAATTTGTTATGTGGCTAAATCATGAACTCGAGTTTGTCACACAATATTTTAGTGTAGCCAAAAGGAGACACTATATGGTCACATAAGTTAGTATGTGTGGCTAAAGTGTAGAGTGTTTTAGAATGTAAAAATCTAATATGTAGTTGTGACATTGAGTGTCATTTTGTGTGACTAAATCATATGCCACTACATGGTCACTTGAATAATGATTTGGGTGACCAGATCATATTCCAGTATATGGTCACATGAAGTAATTGTATGTGTGACTAAATCATATTCCAGTGTATGGTCACAAAAGTAATTTGTTATGTGACTAAATCATTAACTCGAGTTTGTCACACAAGATTTTAGTGTAGCCAAAAGCAGACACTATATGGTAACAGAAGTTAGTGTCTGTGGCCAAAGTGTAGTGTGTGTTAGAATGTAAAAATCTAATGCGTAGTAGTCACATTGAGTGCCATTTTGTGTGACTAAATCATATGCCATTATATGGTCACTTGAATAATGATTTTGGTGACCAAATCATATTCCAGTATATGGTCACATGAAGTAATTGTATGTGTGACTAAATCATATTCCAGTATATGGTCACATGAAGTAATTTGTTATGTGGCTAAATCATGAACTCGAGTTTGTCATACAATATTTTAGTGTAGCCAAAAGCAGACACTATATGGTCACATAAGTTAGTATGTGTGGCTAAAGTGTAGAGTGTGTTAGAATGTAAAAATCTAATACGTAGTTGTCACATTGAGTGTCATTTTGTGTGACTAAATCATATGCCACTACGTGGTCTCTTGAATAATGATTTGGGTGACCAGATCATATTCTAGTATATGGTCACATGAAGTAATTGTATGTGTGACTAAATCATATTCCAGTATATGGTCACAAGAAGTAATTTTTTATGTGACTAAATCATTAACTCGAGTTTGTCACACAAGATTTTAGTGTAGCCAAAAGCAGACACTATATGAAAAATAAGTTAGTGTCTGTGGCCAAAGTGTAGTGTCTGTTAGAATGTAAAAATCTAATACGTAGTAGTCACATTGGGTGCCATTTTGTGTGACTAAATCATATGCCACTACATGATCTCTAGAATAATGATTTGGGTGACCAGATCATATTCCAGTATATGGTCACATGTAGTAATTGTATGTGTGACTAAATCATATTCCAGTATATGGTCACAAGAAGTAATTTGTTATGTGACTAAATGATTAACTCGAGTTTGTCACACAAGATTTTAGTGTAGCCAAAAGCAGACACTATATGGTAACATAAGTTAGTGTCTGTGGCCAAAGTGTAGTGTGTGTTAGAATGTAAAACTCTAATGCGTAGTAGTCACATTGAGTGCCATTTTGTGTGACTAAATCATATGCCATTATATGGTCACTTGAATAATGATTTTGGTGACCAAATCATATTCCAGTATATGGTCACATGAAGTAATTGTATGTGTGACTAAATCATATTCCAGTATATGGTCACATAAAGTAATTTGTTATGTGGCTAAATCATGAACTCGAGTTTGTCACACAAGATTTTAGTGTAGCCAAAAGCAGACACTATATGGTCACATACGTTAGTAAGTGTGGCTAAAGTGTAGAGTGTCTTAGAATGTAAAAATCTAATACGTAGTAGTCACATTGAGTGCCATTTTGTTTGACTAAATCATATGCCACTACATGGTCTCTAGAATAATGATTTGGGTGACCAAATCATATTCCAGTATATATGGTCACATGAAGTAATTGTATGTGTGACTAAATCATATTCCAGTATATGGTCACAAGAAGTAATTTGTTATGAGACTAAATCATTAACTCGAGTTTGTCACACAAGATTTTAGTGTAGCCAAAAGCAGACACTATATGGTCACATAAGTTAGTGTGTGTGGCTAAAGTGTAGTGTGTGTTAGAATGTAAAAATCAAATACTGGTAGTCACATTGAGTGCCATTTTGTGTGACTAAATCATATGCCACTATATGGTCACTTGAATAATGATTTGGATGACCAAATCATATTCCAGTATATGGTCACATGAAGTAATTGTATGTGTGACTAAATCATATTCCAGTATATGGTCACATGAAGTAATTTGTTATGTGGCTAATTCATGAACTCGAGTTTGTCACACAAGATTTTAGTGTAGCCAAACGCAGACACTATATGGTCACATAAGTTAGTATGTGTGGCTAAAGTGTAGAGTGTGTTAGAATATAACAATCTAATACGTAGTAGTCACATTGAGTGCCATTTTGTGTGACTAAATCATATGCCACTACATGGTCTCTTGAATAATGATTTGGGTGACCAAATCATATTCCAGTATATGGTCACATGAAGTAATTTGTTATGTGACTAAATCATGAACTCGAGTTTGTCACAAAAGATTTTATTGTAGCCAAAAGCAGACACTATATAGTAACATAAGTTAGTGTGTGTAGCCAAAGTGTAATGTGTGTTAGAATGTAAAAATCTAATACGTAGTAGTCACATTGAGTGCCATTTTGTGTGACTAAATCATATGCCACTATATGGACACTTGAATAATGATTTGGATGACACTTGAAGTAATTGTATGTTTGAGAAAATCATATTCCAGTATATGGTCACATGAAGTAATTTGCTAAGTGGCTAAATCATGAACTCGAGTTTATCACACAAGATTTTAGTGTAGCCAAAAGCAGACACTATATGGTAACATAAGTTAGTGTCTGTGGCCAAAGTGTAGTGTGTGTTAGAATGTAAAAATCTAATACGTAGTAGTCACATTGAGTGCCATTTTGTGTGACTAAATCATATGCCACTACATGGTCTCTTGAATAATGATTTGGGTGACCAGATCATATTCCAGTATATGGTCACATGAAGTAATTGTATGTGTGACTAAATCATATTCCAGTATATGGTCACAAGAAGTAATTTGTTATGTAACTAAATCATTAACTTAAGTTTGTCACAAAAGTTTTTAATGTAGCCAAATGCAGACACTATATGGTAACATAAGTTAGTGTCTGTGGCCAAAGTGTAGTGTGTGTTAGAATGTAAAAATTTAATACGTAGTAGTCACATTTAGTGCCATTTTGTGTGACTAAATCATATGCCACAATATGTTCACTTGAATAATGATTTTTGTGACCAAATCATATTCCAGTAAATGGTCACATGAAGTAATTTTATCTGTGACTAAATCATATTCCAGTATATGGTCACATCAAGTAATTTGTTATGTGGCTAATTCATGAACTAGAGTTTGTCACACAAGATTTTAGTGTAGCCAAAAGCAGACACTATATGGTCACATAAGTTAGTATGTGTGCCTAAAGTGTAGAGTGTGTTAGAATATAAAAATGTAATACGTAGTAGTCACATTGAGTGCCATTTTGGGTGACTAAATCATATGCCACTACATGGTCTCTTGAATAATGATTTGGGTGACCAGATCATATTCCAGTATATGGTCACATGAAGTAATTGTATGTGTGACTAAATCATATTCCAGTATATGGTCACAAGAAGTAATTTTTTATGTGACTAAATCATTAACTCGAGTTTGTCACACAAGATTTTAGTGTAGCCAAAAGCAGACACTATATGGTAACATAAGTTAGTGTCTGTGGCCAAAGTGTAGTGTGTGTTAGAATGTAAAAATCTAATACGTAGTAGTCACATTGAGTGCCATTTTGTGTGACTAAATCATATCCCACTATATGGTCACTTGAATAATGATTCTAGTGACCAAATCGTATTCCAGTATATGGTCACATGAAGTAATTGTGTGTGTGACTAAATCATATTCCAGTATATGGTCACATAAAGTAATTTGTTATGTGGCTAAATCATGAACTCGAGTTTGTCACACAAGATTTTAGTGTAGCCAGAAGCAGACACTATATGGTAACATAAGTTAGTGTCTGTGGCCAAAGTGTAGTGTGTGTTAGAATGTAAAAATGTAATACGTAGTAGTCACATTGAGTGACATTTTGTGTGACTAAATCATATGCCACTATATGGTCACTTGAATAATGATTTTGGTGACCAAATCATATTGCAGTATATGGTCACATGAAATAATTGTATGTGTGACTAAATCTTATTCCAGTATATGGTCACATGAAGTAATTTGTTATGTGGCTAAATCATCAACTCGAGTTTGTCACACAATATTTTAGTGTAGCCAAAAGCAGACACTGTATGGTCACATAACTAATGTGTGGCTAAAGTGTAGTGTGTGTTAGAATGTAAAAATCTAATACGTAGTAGGCACATTGAGTGCCATTTTGTGTGACTAAATCATATGCCACTATATGGTCAAATGAAGTAATTGTATGTGTGACTAAATCTTATTCCAGTATATGGTCACATGAAGTAATTTGTTATGTGGCTAAATCATGAACTCGAGTTTGTCACACAATATTTTAGTGTAGCCAAAAGCAGACACTATATGGTCACATAAGTTAGTATGTGTGGCTAAAGTGTAGAGTGTGTTAGAATGTAAAAATCTAATACGTAGTAGTCACATTGAGTGCCATTTTGTGTGACTAAATCATATGCCACTACATGCTCTCTTGAATAATGATTTGGGTGACCAGATCATATTCTAGTATATGTAACATGAATTAACTGTATGTGTGACTAAATCATATTTCTGTATATGGTCACATGAAGTAATTTGTTATGTGGCTAAATCATGAACTCGAGTTTGTCACACAATATTTTAGTGTAGCCAAAAGCAGACACTATATGGTCACATAAGTTAGTATGTGTGGCTAAAGTGTAGAGTGTGTTAGAATGTAAAAATCTAATACGTAGTAGTCACATTGAGTGCCATATTGTGTGACTAAATCATATGCTACTACATGGTCTCTTGAATAATGATTTGGGTGACCAGATCATATTCTAGTATATGTAACATGAATTAATTGTATGTGTGACTAAATCATATTTCAGTATATGGTCACATGAAGTAATTTGTTATGTGGCTAAATAATGACCTCGAGTTTGTCACACAAGATTTTAGTGTAGCCAAAAGCAGACACTATATGGTCACATAAGTTAGTATGTGTGGCTAAAGTGTAGTGTGTGTTAGAATGTAAAAATCTAATACTGGTAGTCACATTGAGAGCCATTTTGTGTGACTAACTCATATGCCACTATATGGTCACTTGAATATTGATTTGGGTGACAAAATCATATTCTAGTATATGTAACATGAAGTAATTGTATGTGTGACTAAATCATATTTCAGTATATGGTCACATGAAGTAATTTGTTATGTGGCTAAATAATGACCTCGAGTTTGTCACACAAGATTTTAGTGTAGCCAAAAGCAGACACTATATGGTCACATAAGTTAGTATGTGTGGCTAAAGTGTAGTGTGTGTTAGAATGTAAAAATAAATCTCCGACGATTTGAAAAAGAATGCGACTCCTTAAGTGCGGAAGCTTGAAAGTGGTTACTTCTGAAGGCATACTTGCCTTAATTACCTGAAAATACATGCTAAAATACGTCAACAAAAATTGTTGGTGAGCTCATAGGTTTACGCGAAAAGACCAGTTGTATGGACATTATCAGATGAGTTGAATTTATAAAATCATAAATTTCGTGTATGTATTACATAAACCATCATGCAACCGAAGCTTAATTAGAATGAGTTTGCCCTGTGCAGTATTCCCATACGTAATACCGTGTGTTGAATATATATGCACTCGCTGTTAGCCGAACCGAGCTAACCCGAATGGGGGACGTGACTCCCAATAGATCTATCCACAATATATTCACGCTTACAAATAAATGCAATTAACGGTTCATGATATAAGGGCTAATGGAACCATATGTAATACATATAAGAAATATACAGTTTAGATGTCCATATGAAAAAAAAGTGCATGTATTTCCACCCCAATAGATAGTGAAAAATAGGGGCTATGAAGACTCACCGGAATTGCGATGGCAAAATATGCGCAAAAATTGCAATGTGCGTTGTTTGATGGGTGATGAAACCGGAGGTGTTTAACCGAGTCCTAAATGATAATAAGGATTTAATATCACTAATATATTATAATAGGTATATTTATAGATTTTTATGTCTTAAATCACCCAACATTACAAGTTTATAAATAAGATTTGCTTAAAACGTCAAGTTTATATATATATATATAATTTTCCAGCTTTTTCGGAGTTTTTTCGGCCTAATTTGAGGCTGTTTTTGACCAAGATCCAAAATGTTTTAGACTTTGGTTTTCTAGGACATTAAACTACTATATACAAAGGATTTTTAGAATCAAGAACGGCCATTTTTCGAGTTGTTTAGGTTGGTGAAAAAGCTCGTTAAAAACGCTATGTTGGCCATTTTTGAGCTGTCAAACTTTCGGTTTCTCAAATAATTTCTGGAGGTCTTAAACTTCAAAATAAATTATGAAAAATTGCAGATCTATAGTTAAGACATAGATCTAACTTTTGAGACAAGAATCAACTCATTTCGTTGAGTTATGAATTAGTTATGATTTTTCAAAGTCGATATAAATTTTCTGCCGAAAATCCGTAGTTTATAAACTTAAAACAACTTATGATTCTTGTTGTTTATTTAAAGACAACTTGTATAAAAGCCATAATAGTTATAAAAACACATATATATCACATGTTTTCATAATATTAACACTTTTATAATGTGTTTACATATTCATAAACACATGTAAAGAAATAACTTAAAATAAAAACTAGAAACTTATAAACTTGAGTTTTTATGTAACTTGTTGTTGTTGGTGATTATATATATTATGCAAGACTTATATAAACATAAATGTATGATGAAATAAGTTAGTATTTACTTACTTCGATGAATTTGGAAGATGATTTTGAGTAGTAGTTGAAGTCTTTGCAAAGTTTGCACTAAAAACACTTGAAGAACACCAAGAACACTTGAAGAACACTTGAATGAAGAATTTTGGATTGTGTGTGTAGGTTGGCCGGATTTAAGGAGAAGAAAAGAGAGGTTTTTGGTGTGTTTGAAATGAATGAAATGCCTTCCTATTTATAGAGAAATTTTTGGTCTTTCAAATGATGAAAGGCATGGGAGACAAAAGTTGAGTGCACTTTTTAACAAAATGATGGTGTTTAAAGTAATATTATAAAAATAAAAGTCAAACTCTAATACACCACATGTCTAAGGCCTATGGCCGGCCATATACATGTTTTATACATGTATTTATATTTTTTTTTTGTATAAATGTATTTAGAAATGTATTCTTGTATTTTCCCTTTTTTTGAAATTTTATAAATACTTATGGATGAATTGTTTTAATGAATTGTTTTAGTCTTGCATAATTAATGTTAAGTAATTGTATTAGTGTATGATTAGTGTCACTAATCATAATTTAGTTATGTACTTAGTTGAATTAATCCCTCATATCGTAAATCGATCGGATTAATTGATTTCCCGATTCATCGCACCGATGAATTTGATTCAAATTGGGTTGAATTTTCTAATAAACCTTGTTAATCACTTGATTAATTTCTAATGACCACTGATTAGGCTATAATTGGCTATTAAATACAGATTAGGGCATCATTGCTAACCTGGTTTAGAGCCGGATGTTACAGTCTCCCCCTGTTAAGGGAATTTCGTCCCGAAATTAGATCGTGTTCTCCACTTCTTGAGTACTTGAGAACAGGTGAGGGTATTTTTCCCGGAACTGATCCTCGCGTTCCCACGTAAACTCAGGATCTCGCTTAGAGTTTCATCTGACTTTTATTATCGGGATCCGGCTGTGCTTTAGTTTCTTGACTTCTCGGTCTATTATTTCTACGGGTTGTTCAATGAAGTTCAGCTTATCATCTATTTCCAACTCGTCCATGGGTATAACGAGTGATTCATCAGCCAGGCACTTCTTAAGATTGGACACGTGGAAGGTGTTATGAACGTTACTAAGTTCTGGGGGTAGATCGAGTCGGTAAGCTACCGGGCCAATTCTTTTGGTGATCTTGAATGGTCCGATATAACGAGGATTGAGTTTTCCTCGTTTCCCAAAACGGATTACGCCCTTCCAAGGCGAGACTTTTAACATTACTTGATCTCCCTCTTGGAACTCCAAATCCTTCCGTCGAATGTCTGCATAACTTTTCTGTCGATCCCTCGCGATCTTTAATTGGTTACGAATCTGGGCTATCTTTTCTGTAGTCTCTTGGATGATCTCAGGTCCAGTAATCTGACTATCTCCTATTTCAGCCCAACAAAGAGGTGATCGACACTTTCGCCCGTAGAGTGCCTCGAATGGGGCGGTCTTAATGCTCGAATGATAGCTGTTGTTATAGGAAAACTCGACTAATGGCAGGTGCCTGTCCCAACTTTTTCCAAAATCGATGACACATGCCCTCAACATATCTTCCAAAGTATGAATCGTTCTTTCACTCTGACCATCCGTTTGCGGATGATAGGCTGTGCTTATATCTAGGCGTGTACCCAGTGCTTCTTGTAATGATTTCCAAAATCTTGATGTGAACCGGCTGTCCCTGTCTGATATAATTGATACTAGCACTCCATGCCTTGAGACGACTTCTTTAAGATAGATTCGTGTTAACTTATCCATCTTATCAGTCTCCTTGATGGGCAGGAAATGTGCGGTTTTGGTAAGTCGATCCACAATCACCCAAATGGTGTCATAACCTCCAGAAGTTTTTGGCAACTTGGTGATGAAATCCATGGTGATGTTTTCCCACTTCCACTGGGGTATTTCTGGTTGAACAAATAATCCTGATGGTTTCTGGTGCTCAGCCTTAACCTTCAAACATGTTAAGCATTTGCTGACGTAGGTAGCAATGTCAGCCTTCATATTTGGCCACCAGTACATTCCTTTCAAGTCGTGATACATCTTATCTGACCCTGGATGAATAGCATATCTTGTCTTATGTCCTTCATCCATGACCAGCTTCCTTACTCCCCCGAGTTTTGGTAACCAAATTCTGCCCATGAAGTATCGACATCCATCTGGCTTGATTTCAAACTGCTTATCCATACCTCTCAAGGCTTCATCCAGTAGATTACCCTCCTCAACTGCTTCTTCTTGTGCCTTGCAGACTTGAGAGTTTAGGTTTGACTGTATAGTCATGACCAAAGCTTGAACTCTGAATGGCTTAACCCGTTCCTTTCGGCTTAGGGCATCAGCCACGACATTTGCCTTCCCCGGATGGTAACGAATTTCGCAGTCATAATCGCTAAGTAGTTCAACCCAACGACGCTGTCTCATATTTAGCTCTTTCTGATTTAGAATATGCTGAAGGCTTTTATGGTCTGTGAACACCGTGCACTTAGTTCCATACAGGTAGTGCCTCCATATTTTGAGAGCAAACACCACTGCTCCAAGCTCCAAGTCATGAGTCGCATAATTCACCTCGTGAATTTTGAGCTGCCGTGATGCGTAAGTAATGACTCTATCCCTTTGCATGAGCACACAACCTAATCCATTGTGTGAGGCATCACAGTAGACCACGAAATTTTCAGTCCCTTCAGGTAAGGACAGAATTGGTGCACTACACAACCTTTGCTTTAACTGCTGAAACGCCTTTTCTTGCTCTTCACCCCAGATATACTTCACATCCTTCCGAGTCAATTCTGTTAAGGAACCTGCTATCTTTGAGAAGTTTTCGATAAATCGCCTATAATAACCTGCAAGTCCTAGAAATTGGCGGATTTCTGTGGGGGTTCTAGGAGTCGCCCAGTTCTTTATGGCCTCGATTTTTGATGGATCAACTTGGATTCCCTGGCTGTTGATCGCATGACCAAGGAATTTAACTTGTCGCAACCAAAATTCACATTTCGAAAATTTGGCGTATAACTGTTCCTTCTCTAACAACTCCAATATAAGCTTGAGGTGGTGTTCATGTGTCACACCCTGCTACCTTGGTTGGCTGCGAGACGTGACGAGTGCGGAAGCGTAACCATAATTATAACGAACGACCACTATATGGACGTTTCCGAAATATTACATCATTAAAATTTAAAAATGTATTAATGTTTTACAAAATGAAAGGAATGAAGTTCGCGTAATACAGAGATTCTGATACATAATTAATGCGTCCAAAAATAATGCAGTCAAATCTCCGTTAGTTTCGAAATATGCATGCGACTCCATGAAATGCGGAAGCTTGAAAGTTGGTGTATCCGAAGGCACACTTGCCTTAATTACCTGAAAATACATACTAAAATACGTCAACAAAAATTGTTGGTGAGTTCATAGGTTTACGCGAAAAGACCAGTTGTATGGACATTATCAGATGAGTTGAATTTATAAAATCATAAATTCCATGAGATGTATTACATAAACCATCATGTCACCGAAGCTTAATTAGAATGAGTTTGCCCCGAGCAGTATTCCCATACGTAATACCGTGTGTTGAATATATATGCACCCGCAGTTAGCTAAACCACTAACCCGAGTGGGGGACATGACTCCCAATAGATCTATCCACAATATATTCGCGCTTGCAAACAAATGCAACTAACGATTTCATGATATAAGGGCGGAAATCACATATGTAATACATAATAGAATCGAGAAGTTTTTGTGTCCATATAAAAACGAAGCATGTATTTCATCCCAAAACATAATAATGTGAAAAATGGGACTATGAAGACTCACCTTGTTGATTTTTGATGATGTTTTTGGATCTGAGTTGAACACTTGTTTGAATGGTTGAGACTCGTCCTAATATTTTTACGAGTTCGGGTCAATATCATCATAATACGTGTTTGAATATTTTATGTACTTGGGGGTGATGTATAAATAATTTCGTAGGATTTTATATGTGAATATCGATTTATAGATATTTATTTCTAAAAATAATTTGCTGCATGCATGCATACTCACGTATATATGTATACATATATATATACATATATTCATAAATATACATGTATGTATGAGCATGTGCACGAAAATAGAGCATATATATAAAATTTTGGCATGATGATTTACGAGTGGTTATAAGAGAACAGTGTGCTAGTGAAAAAGTATAAAATTTATTTAAGTGTTTGTGGTTGGTAAATATACATAAGACTCTGTCTGTTTAATAAATTTTTAAGGTGGAAAATAAGCTAAATAAGAAAACTTACAAAGGTTTGAAGAACACTTGAAATCCTTAAATATGGTTGGCCGATTTCTTTCTTGAGAGAATATGTGTGTTGGTGTGATTTTTGAAAATGGGTGTTGGCTTTTATTTATAGAAGAAAATCGGTTATTAAAAATAATGATAAACTAATTAAGATTTAGTGAAATGATGAAAAGAAAAGGTAGATCGGTTGAGTGTTTATCAAAAAGGTGTGGCCGATTGTTATGATTGTATGTTGTAGGTTGTTTATTAATATAATAATACAAAAGTGCAAGCTAGTTGTCCTTTAAAGGACAACTTACTTTTTAGAGTGATAAGTAGTATGGGTTTTCAAATTTTATATCAATAAAAGTACAAAAGCATGCACGAAAAGGTGGTAGTAATAAATACTGATATATATATATATATATATACATACTTAGAAAATTTTTCTGGAATGTTAAACTCGATTCAAGTGTGAATCGAGTTTGTTGCAGTGTCAATCGAGTTTTATAACATTATGCCCGAGTTTTATCACACTTTGATCGAGTTTTATGCCTTTGTCATTCGAGTTTCTTATAGTTGTAGTCGAGTTTTATACAACATTGCCCGAGTTTCTTGCTTCTTTAATCGAGTTTATTGCTTGACTATTCGAGTTTTGTGTAGTTTTATTCGAGTTTATTACATCAACATTCGAGTTTATCACTTACTTAATCGAGTTTCATACAACACTATTCGAGTTTACACTTACACGATTCGAGTTTCATGCAACGTTATTCGAGTTTACACTTACACGATTCGAGTTTCATGCAACATTATTCGAGTTTACACTTACACGATTCGAGTTTCATGCAACATTATTCGAGTTTTATTGTTTAACTTTTGAATTCATACCTTACTTTTAGGCCAGTTGTTACAGTCTCCCCCTGTTGAAGGAATTTCGTCCCGAAATTAGCTCGTGTTCTCCTCTGCTTGGACTTTTGAGAACAACTGGGGGTACTTCTCTCGGAATTGATCTTCGCGTTCCCAAGTAAACTCAGGACCTCGTTTAGAGTTCCATCGGACCTTTATTATTGGAATTCGACTGTGCTTGAGTTTCTTGACTTCTCGGTCCATTATTTCCACCGGTTGCTCAATGAAATTCAACTTATCGTCTATCTCCAGCTCGTCCATGGGTATCACGAGTGATTCATCAGCCAGACATTTCTTAAGATTGGATACGTGGAAGGTATTATGAACGTTACTAAGCTCTGGGGATAGATCGAGTCGGTAAGCTACCGGGCCAATTCTTCTGGTGATTTTGAATGGTCCGATATAACAAGGATTGAGTTTTCCTCGTTTTCCAAAACGGATTACGCCTTTCCAAGGCGAGACTTTCAGCATCACTTGATCTCCCTCTTGGAATTCCAAATCCTTCCGTCGGATGTCTTCATAACTCTTCTGTCGATCCCGCGCAATCTTCAATCGGTTCCGAATCTGGGCTATCTTCTCTGTAGTTTCCTGGATGATCTCAGGTCCAGTAATCTGACTATCCCCTACTTCAGCCCAACAAAGAGGTGATCGACACTTTCGTCCATAGAGTGCCTCGAATGGGGCGGTCTTAATGCTCGAGTGATAACTGTTGTTATAAGAAAACTCAACTAATGGCAGGTGTCTGTCCCAACTTTTTCCAAAGTCGATGACACATGCCCTTAGCATATCTTCCAACGTTTGAATCGTTCTTTCACTCTGACCGTCCATTTGCGGGTGATAGGCTGTACTCATATCCAGACGCGTTCCTAGTGCTTCTTGCAATGATTGCCAGAACCTTGACGTAAATCGGCTGTCTCTGTCTGATATAATGGATACTGGCACCCCATGCCTTGAGACGACCTCCTTAAGATAGGTTCGTGTTAACTTATCCATCTTGTCAGTCTCCTTGATTGGCAGGAAGTGTGCGGTCTTGGTCACCCGATCCACGATCACCTAGATGGTGTCATAACCTCCAGAAGTCTTTGGCAACTTAGTGATAAAATCCATGGTGATATTTTCCCAATTCCATTGGGGTATCTCTGGCTGGACTAGCAATCCTGACCGCCTTTGATGCTCAGCCTTAACTTTTAAACACGTTAAGCACTTGCTGACATAAGTAGCAATGTCAGCCTTCATGTTTGGCCACCAGTATGATCCCTTCAAATCGTGATACATCTTGTCCGACCCTGGATGAATAGCATATCTTGTTTTGTGCCCTTCATCCATGACCAGTTTCCTTACGCCTCCAAATTTCGGTAACCAAATTCTGCCCATGAAGTATCGACATCCATCTGACTTAATTTCAAACTGCTTATCCATGCCTCTCAATGCTTCATTCAGCAGATTATCCTCCTTGACTGCCTCTTCTTGTGCCTCTCGGACTTGAGAGTTTAGGTTTGACTGTATAGTCATGGCCAAAGCTCGGACTCTCAATGGCTTAACCCGTTCCTTTCGGCTTAGGGCGTCAGCTACGACATTTGCTTTTCCTGGATGGTAGCGAATCTCGCAGTCATAGTCGCTAAGAAGTTCCACCCAACGTCGTTGCCTCATATTTAACTCTTTCTGATTCAGAATATGCTGGAGGCTTTTATGGTCCGTGAACACCGTGCACTTGGTTCCATACAAATAGTGCCTCCATATTTTGAGAGCAAACACCACTGCTCCCAGTTCCAGGTCATGAGTCGTATAGTTTACCTCGTGAATCTTGAGCTGTCGTGATGCATAAGCGATGACCTTGTCCCTTTGCATGAGCACACAACCTAATCCGTTGTGCGAGGCATCACAGTAGACTACAAAATTTTCAGTCCCTTCGGGTAGGGACAGAATTGGTGCACTACACAACCTCTGCTTAAGCAGCTGAAACGCCTTTTCCTGCTCTTCACCCCAGACGTATTTCACATCCTTACGGGTCAACTCCGTTAAGGAACCTGCTATCTTTGAGAAGTTCTCAATGAATCGCCTATAATAACCGGCAAGTCCTATGAATTGGTGGACTTCTGTGGGGGTTCTTGGGATTGCCCAGTTCTTTATGGCCTCGATCTTTGATGGGTCGACCTGAATTCCCTGACTGTTGATCACATGCCCAAGGAATTTTACTTCTCGCAACCAAAATTCACATTTTGAAAATTTGGCGTATAGCTGCTCTTTCTCTAACAACTCCAAGATCAACTTGAGATGTTGTCCATGCTCTTCTTTACTTCTGGAATAGATTAGGATATCGTCTATGAACACTATTACAAATTTATCCAGATATGGTTTACACACCCGATTCATGAGGTCCATAAATACGGCTGGTGCGTTGGTTAAACCGAATGGCATCACCTGGAATTCGTAATGTCCATAACGAGTTCTGAATGCCGTCTTGGGGATATCTTCTTCCCGAACTTTTACTTGATGATAACCGGAGCGCAGATCAATCTTTGAGTAGAAGCTAGATCCCTGTAGCTGGTCGAACAGGTCATCAATCCTAGGGAGAGGGTAGCGGTTCTTTACCGTTAACTTGTTTAGCTCTCGGTAGTCTATGCACATTCTGAAGGATCCGTCTTTCTTTTTAACGAACAAAACCGGAGCTCCCCAAGGTGAGGAACTTGGTCGAATGAATCCTTTATCCATCAATTCTTGCAATTGACTGGATAGTTCTTGCATCTCAGAAGGTGCGAGCCTATATGGGGCTCTTGCGACCGGTGCAGCTCCTGGCACCAAATCGATTTGAAATTCTACTTGCCTAGCTGGAGGAAGCCCAGGCAAGTCTTCCGGGATTACCTTCGGGTAGTCACGTACTACTGGAATATCTTCAAGTCGTTTTTCCTTCGACTCCTTTTCTACGATCTGGACCAACACTGCATGACAACACTTCCTAAGACACTTTAATGTTCTTAGGCCGGATATGACATTCAATTGTCGGTTCTTCTTTTCCCCTTGGACCGTGAGGACTTTCTTCTTACTGATTGGTATTCGCACCACTTTCTTACCACACAAAATCTCAGCCTGGTTATGTGACAACCAGTCCATACCAATCACCACATCAAAACTTCCGAGTTCTATAGGCATTAAGTCTATCTTAAAGGAGTGATCTGCTAGCTTTAGTGTGCATTCCTTAATGATACTACTTGCCTTTATTATTTTGCCATCCGCCAGTTCTACTGTATATGAGTTGTCTAAGGGAAGAGTAGTAACATTCAACTGCTGGCTAAACTGATCAGATATAAAGCTCCTATCAGCCCCAGTATCAAAGAGTACGTAAGCGTAAATATCGTTTAGGAGAAACGTACCTGATACCACGTGGGGGTCCTGACGAGCGTCTCCTGCTCCCAACACAAATGCTCTCCCCTGATCTCCTCCTTCGTTCCTCAATTTCGGACACTCACTCTTGATGTGTCCAGTTGTGCCACATTCGAAACAGCCCCTCGGGTTGCTACCACTGGCACCCGGGGCTCCGGATCTACAATCTTTGGCCATATGGCCCAAACGTTTGCATTTTCCGCATTGGGTTGGACAGGGGCCAGGGTTGTGGTGGAAGGTGCATTTGGTGCAAAAAGGCTTGGTACCGGTATAGCCTCTCCTTGGCTCAACTCCTGCTACATAGGCTTTAACGGTCTCGGGCTCCTTGGACTTTGAACCCGCGTTCTTTCCGGTCTTTTCTTCCCACTTTCTCTTGTTTTCCCCGGCTTTGGCTTCGTTCCTCCGGGATACCTGGTCCATAAGATTGTTGGCCATTCTGATGGCGTCCTGTATGGTGGATGGGTTGGAGGCTGTAACGTTTCCTTGTATTTGAGGAGCGAGTCCCCAAATATAGCGTTCAATCTTCTTGTATTCCGGAGTTACCATTTGCGGACATAGGATACTTAGTTCAAGGAATCGGTTGGTATATCCTGCAATGTCCGTTCCTTTCATTGATAAGTTCCAGAACTCCAATTCCATTTTCTGGAGTTCGTTTCTCGGACAGTACTCGTCCGTCATCATCTGTTTCAACGTGGACCACGTGAGCTGGTAGGCTTCGTCAATACCTACAGACTGGACGTAGGAATTCCACCATGTGAGAGCGCTATCTTGCAAGGTGTGAGTAGCAAATTTCACCTTGTCTCCTTCAGCACACCCGCTGACACGATATACGTATTCTAATTTTTCAAACCAACGGATCAAACCGACTGCTCCTTCGGTTCCATTGAAACACCGGGGTTTGCAACTTAAAAACCCTTTAATCCCACAACCTTTCGTGTGAGTTTCAGCTCCTCCCGTGGTGCGACTGGCACCACCATCCCCATTGGCTGTGCTATTCCGGTTTGCCTCGTAGGTAGCTATGGCAGCAGCCACCCTTTGTGCAACAAGCTCTTCGATGTCAGCTGCATTCATTGCTCGTTTTGGCGGCATTATCTTGAAGTTTGAAGAAAATCATAGTGTAAGAAGTTGAATCTTAAAGATTTTGCACAATACTATAATCATCAAGCACAATCTCATAAATATCTTGGGAATTTTCATTAATCATTCAAAATTTTTCTTACATTAGGGGCGGGTTATTACCCGAAAATTTTTATCCTATGCTATTACAGGATATTTTTCCTACTAATACAAAGGAAATGGAAGAGTACTAGGTGTGGGAGTGATCAGGGGTCTCTCCCTTTTCCATCGCACTGAGGCGCTGCGTCAGCTCCTCGACCCGGGCTTGGCTTTCGGCTAGTTGCTGCCGTAGCTCATTCAGTCCGTCCTGCTGTATAGCAAGGGCGTGCTGATTGGCCCAATATATGTTGGAGTTTTGCAACTCCTCCCGCTCTAAACGAGCGGTCATCTCCCCGATATCCCGGTTAAGTGACCGAATCTGGTGGTCTTGCCTGGTAGACCTTGCGACCAAAAGTGGTATGGTCTGATCGGCAGGCTCTTGGGTGAGCGATGAGACAGGTGCGGAGGATGATCCTCCGATCTCAAAAGTAGGAGGAATTCCTTCCATCTGCCTCCACTCGCGGAGGGTCTCTGGTATCCAGGTCCATCGCCGGGCGTCTACCCGTCGGTGTGGGGGATTGGCCTGGGGAGTCGGAACAGGAATAATCTCCCTTCTGGGTATGTTTACCCGTTTCCGGGGTGTGTACAACATCTTTGGGCCGTTAGGGTAAGGCCTATACGGCTTATATGATGGTTCGGCCGGGTGGTATGGGACGCGAGCAGGGACCGTCGGTGGTGAGGGATCCTCTTCCTCCATCGGCTCTTCTTTGGATTCCTCCATCGGATCTTCCGAGGGGTCCTCCTCCTCCGAGGTTTCTTCTTTTGGGAAGACTTCCGTGGCCGTGGGACTTGCGGGAGTGTATTCCTCCTCTGAGTCAGATAGAATGATAGTTTCTGGATGGTTCATAGTTTCTGCTAACAAGGTTCATTTGTAATGTTTTAGTTAGTTACAAAAACATTCTTAAAATCAGCAAATTTTATGTGCAATTATAGTCTAGGGTACTAATGCAACCTAGTTCACTATAACTATGGCTCTGATACCAATCTGTCACACCCTGCTACCTTGGTTGGCAGCGAGACGTGACGAGTGCGGAAGCGTAACCATAATTATAACGAACGAACACTATATGGACGTTTTCGAAATATTACATCATTAAAATTTAAAAATGTATTAATGTTTTACAAAATGAAAGGAATGAAGTTCGCGTAATACAGAGATTCTGATACATAATTAATGCGTCCAAAAATAATGCAGTCAAATCTCCGTTAGTTTCGAAATATGCATGCGACTCCATGAAATGCGGAAGCTTGAAAGTTGGTGTATCCGAAGGCACACTTGCCTTAATTACCTGAAAATACATACTAAAATACGTCAACAAAATTGTTGGTGAGTTCATAGGTTTACGCGAAAAGACCAGTTGTATGGACATTATCAGATGAGTTGAATTTATAAAATCATAAATTCCATGAGATGTATTACATAAACCATCATGTCACCGAAGCTTAATTAGAATGAGTTTGCCCCGAGCAGTATTCCCATACGTAATACCGTGTGTTGAATATATATGCACCCGCAGTTAGCTAAACCACTAACCCGAGTGGGGGACATGACTCCCAATAGATCTATCCACAATATATGCGCGCTTGCAAACAAATGCAACTAACGATTTCATGATATAAGGGCGGAAATCACATATGTAATACATAATAGAATCGAGAAGTTTTTGTGTCCATATAAAAACGAAGCATGTATTTCATCCCAAAACATAATAATGTGAAAAATGGGACTATGAAGACTCACCTTGTTGGTTTTTGATGATGTTTTTGGATCTGAGTTAAGCACTTGTTCGAATGGTTGAGACTCGTCCTAATATTTTTACGAGTTCGGGTCAATATCATCATA
>JAANYP010003065.1:0-48697 GCA_020465985.1 Centrapalus pauciflorus
GAACTATAGCATTTCGTAATTTATTGATGTCTAAAAAAGATTATAAATCCTTAACTTTTTCAGGAATCCTTCATCAGTGGTTGTGAACGACTGATTCTTTCAATCTTTTCGATCTGGGTTCTGTCAATTCGTTATGTATGGATGATTTCATTGATACAAAGCTAAGTCCAATAACCTACGAATTCGCTGGAAGTCCTATCTATTCTTAGCATGACATTTGGGAATCTCATTGTTATTATTCAAACTAGCATGAATTGTGTGCTTGCATATCCGTCCATAGGTTAAATCAGATATGTAATTATTGGATTAATTGTTAGAGACTCCAATAATGGATATGCAAGCATCATAACTTATAGGTTGTTCTATATCTCCAATAATCTAGGAACTTTTGCTTGCATTGTCTTATTTGGTGTAGTACACATTCATTTTCGATTTTCGATTCCAGTTTTTGATTTTTTGCAAAATTATTCTTGCGATGGAAGCTTAAAATCGCTATAAACTAACGTCGCATCCGTCTAACGATCATTAAACATAATAAACATTAAAGAAGACATACCTTACTATAATATGATCAAAAATTCTTCAGGAAGTCTTTGGATCTACCAGTGATGTCATCAGTGAACTCGACGCTAGATATCGACTTCTACAGTACCTAATTCTTAACTGGATCAAGAAAACGAACACCCTAATGACTTTATACAGTCAGGCCAAAATTTCTCTTAGTTTTTTTATGCCTTGGAGAGCCCTAGGCTGACTCTTATATATAGGGGAGGGAGGATGAAAGTTTGATTAGGGTTAAACTCTTTTAAACGTTTTAACCTTGATATTCAATAATCAAAAACAACAATTAAGATCTAACAATAAGAACAACAATCAAGACACAAATAGCCGAATGATTTAATTCCTGAGAGAAATACTACATACGAGTTCTTGGAATGAAAGCACTGAACCCTAGGTAACTTTTCCGTACAAAAGGAATATTTTGTGCCAAAAATAAATGCTACAGTATCCGTACAATTATATATATACAATTTCAACTATTAAGGAATTACAAAACAAACCCTAGACTTATAACATTCATAAACAAAAATTCCCAACAATCTCCGCCTTCTATGAATGGGAATCTGTCTTTAATCTATAAGTCCCAACTTCATCTCAAACCTTCTGATACTCTTTCTGCTCATTAATCTTGACTCAATCTTTGGAACAAAATCTATCATCATTTTTATATCTCCTGAACTTATGCCTCCTTTTTTCGATTGTCGCTTTGCATCATAAGAAAGTTTTTCTTTCAGCGCCATCATTACCTTCTGAAGAGTACCATCACAATACTTATTTACTTCAATCATCCGCATGGCTCTCTTCTTTTCATCCTTACCTTTGTTTGATGAGAAGCCAAGAGAAATGAAAGAAAGTGAACAGTGTATAGTAGCCGGTGTGTCGAAAAAATTAAATTTGAAATTTGAATCTCAATTTTAATCCTAATTCTTATCAAAACCCGACCCATTTCTCACATTTTTCACAATTTGGCCCAATTATCTCTTTTTGTGTATAAAGTCCAATTCAACACACCGAAAAAAAAATAAAACACATCAAAAACAAAACCAAAAAAAATAACAACTATAAAAAATGTGAATTCATTTTTTCATGCAATACATTCAATATTAAACATAATATGAACAATTATCATCAAACACAAAATACCCAATGATTATAGAGAGAAAATATTACATTGTGGTTTTGACTTTCTTGCCAAGCAATCCCTCTTTCTGTCTACTTGTTCTAACCGTATGTGTGTATGTGTATATGTATTATCTGAGATTCTCAGCATGCATAGCATACATTTCTATTTATACACAATACACAAGTATTGTGTATTTACACACATAACCCCTATACTATTGAGTATTTACAAATATATACAATATAATTGTTTTTCATCTCTATTATTTATTCCCAACATTCTCCCCCTTAGAAATGAACACAATTATTAAAAGTAAAATTCATTACAACTCTACAAATGTTGTCCCTAACTATCTCCCCCTTAGAGATGAAATCAATTTTCTGATGAAAGTTCATTTCAGGTACTTTCATGAATCTTCTTCTTTTTTTTGATCTCTAAATCTTCTTCTTTTCTTTATTTGTCTTTATCAGATCTTCACATCTCTTCCTCTCTGATCTTCTATTTTCTTGTATTTTCTTGTAAGTACACTCCCCATTGAATCATGAATAGCTTTTGAATGTTTCCCTTGATCCATTATCTTGATAAGTTGTTGAAATTTGCCTTCTGTTGTCTTCAATCTACTCAACCGTTGTTTCTGAAATTCAGCTTTTCTCCCCCTCATGATGATCATAAAAATTATGAACATCATGCAAAAACATCAGAAACATGAATTCAATGATATTACAGTAGAAGAAATACAACAAAAATTACAACACAGAATATATTACAACTTGATTTTCTCCCCCTTTAAACTGATATTGTCTCCCCCTATACTAAACAAATCTCTCTCACTCCCCCTCGAATTGCAACTGCATCTTTTCAGAATAAAAACAAAGTTTTTCAAATTTAGGAAAATGAAACACATTCATTTTGTGAGATAACGAGTCCAGGTCCACATAGGATTCCAGTTTGCACAATAGACATATCTATGTGACCTACTTTCAGCGCTGGCGTGATGTTAACACTGGTAGGATTTCCAAATAGTCATCGTGAAATCCTTTATCATGAAAGAATCACTCGTATTTGTTCCAGCTTAGTCACTTTGGACTAGCAGTTTATAGTCACGCAGACTGTTAGACTCGATGTGTCCTAAAAGTGTATATAATCAGCTCTAGACACAATGTGCATCAAATGAAATTTGAGACCGGAGCAACAGTCTTCCTTGTTTCAATATCAATAATATTCAAATGATATATCGATAGAAATGTGCTATATCTCCGTGATTATTGAAACAAAAATCTTTTGAGAGATAACTGAGTAGTTGGTGGGGTTAAGTGCATGCGTCACTAGGTCCATGACGTCTTTTTCAATATCAAGTCGCCTAGGGCTTGATAGATTATGTGGATTACCCAGTCGACACAGTGTAGGTAGGATTATCGTTTCTTCAAATCCTTCTCAACCCTCAGATCTCAGCATTTTTCAACTAAGCTCCCTCCGGCTCACTTTTGAGTAATAAATTCAGTCAGCTTTATAACAAAAGCATGATCTGATGCACCACCATCTCCTTTCAATATATCCCTCTCATTTACATTTTAACATTGCTTGACCCTGTCAGTATCCCGTGATAACTGAATTCTCAACTAATAGACCTAAAGAACCCTCACCCACACAAACTACAGTTGGTTTGCTTCTTGGGTAGGTCTTCCGGTTCTGGTTAGACCATAGAAGCGATATTTATCACTCAGATTCATTCGTGCATAATCGGAGTCAGCAGAAAGATTTTCAGCTTTGAAGGTCATTAGATATGATGAAATTCAACTTATATGATATTAGAGATGATATTCACATAATTTTGGGAGATATCAGAATGAAATGGAAAATCTGATATATGATATGAAAAGAATCGGATTTTCTTGAAAGAATTAGCACATGGGAGAAAATGAAAATGATTGGAAGAATTCAGAATACATGTGAGACAAATGAAGAAAATCTCAGAAGAAATGAGATTATGAAAATCAAAGAGATTAGATCAATTCATCTTAATGATACATTCAGAGAATCAGAGAAAAAAAAAATTTCTTTTCAGCTCAAAAATTATTTTTATCAGTGTATCAAGTATTTTTGTGAAAAAGCACACACAATTTTTTAAAAATGTCATCGTCAAAGTGCGTCTGAAACTCCCCCTAGAAATAAGCACACAAAGATAGTCAACTCAGAGAAATTAAATCAGGAGCAAAAAATTATAAAAATAAAACTCCCTCTAAATCAATGCAGCTTCAGAGTTGAATTCAGGGCAGGAATTCTAGAAATATTTGTCTTTCAGACTCGGGTTCTAATCTGAAACTTGACTTTAAATTTTCAGACTTTTTCAAACTCTTCTCTTTGAATAACTGTCCGGTTCTAGTCTGATTCTGATAATACTTGGTGTTTTTCTACGAAATTGTGTTTTGTGAAGAATGACCAGTATTTCCAGAAACTTTAAGAAAATTAAACTTTGAAGATTCACCAGTGTAAATGTTTACCGGAAGTTGTTCAATAACTTTATCTATGCCTCTGTGTATCTTTAAGAGATACTTGAGTTTAAGATCTGAAGAATAATCAAATTTAGAAAATTCAATTGGATTCTTTTCACTTTCAGTAGATAAATCATATTGATCAACTTTAGATTTTGAACTAACCGAAGGATCTTTAACCTCTTATTCTTTTGAAGAAGGAGAATCATTAATTTGTTTGGTACGATGAAATATCTAATCTTCTAATCCTTTGATAATGACCAAATAAGAATTTCTGTCATTATCAAATGATTGGAAATCAGTTTTAAAAGATTGTTCTTTGGTTAAAAACATCTTTCTTTCATCTTCAAACAATTTATATATATCTTTAAAATCTTGTTCTTTTAGTAAGAACTCATGTCTTTCCTTCTCAAGTGAATCTTTAGTTAAAGACAACTCATTTTCAAGAGCAAAAAATTATTCAGATTTGTTTAAAACACAACTTTGATCAGTATGATTTGTCTTGGAATGTAATTCTTCAAGATCTTTAACTTTCTTGTAAAGATCAGATCTTTCAGGCAAAAGATATTTCAGTTGAGTTGAATTCTGAAAATTTGCTCGTTTCGAATCGTCAAGTTCTTTTGATAATTCAGATATTTTCAATTTAAGAGTTGTACTCTCAGAATTTTGTTTGACTTTTAAGCTCTGAATTTCTTCTTTCAGTGTTGATACATCACGTAAAGCAAGAGCTTTATCAGTATTTAACTGAACAAGAATGTCGTAATTGTTCTTACGAATTTTTTCAGATTCAGTAAGTTTTTCAATCAGCTCAGACTTTGAAAATTTTTCATATTCCATTATGAATTGCCGAAAAATGAACTTCCAAGATCTTTTATGGACTTATGAAAATTTGAATGAATCTTGATTGAAGAAAAATGAATCTCGAATGATTAATTTGTTAAAAAAACAGCTCTGATTTGACTTTTTGACGTTGAAATTTTAGAGTTTCTGCAGAAAAATGCCCGTAACTTTTTTCTGGAGTGTCCTTCTAACGATGTTCCAGTCAAAAGTTATGGCCAATTTAAGCAGCTAGGGTCAAGTAGTCAAAAGTCGAATGATGAATTATGAAACTCGAATGAACAAGAATAAATCTCGGATGTCTTATGAGAAAACTCGATAGGTTAACAATGAAATTCGAATGAAGAAGATATTAAACTCGATCAATTAAGCTTGAAACTCGATTAATGAAGCATAAAACTCGATTAATGAAGCTTAAAACTCGATTAATGAAGCATAAAACTCGATTACTTCTTTATACAACTCGATCATTGAAAGCTTAAAACTCGAATCACAAGTAAGGAAACTCGATCAATGTGGTAATAAAACTCGAATGAAACCACATCAAACTCGATCAAGAAGACTTAAATTCGATTAAGTCTTTCAAGCAACTCGATTAACACATGAAATTCAATATAGCCCGAGTTTGAACAAAAAGTTATAAAAATCAAGTTCCAGATTACAATTTTCAACAAAAAATCCACAAATTGATCACAAATTGAAATTCAAGGTTCGGTTTTCACACACAAACACTTTTTGAAAAACAATTTTGTTTAAAATTAGATTAAACACCCTAATTTTGACAAAAACTTGAAGAACACGACTTTTCCAAAAAATTCAGAAGAATTCAAATTAAATCTTGTGTGTTTGAAGTTATAATTCGAGACTTATATCATCAGATTCTAAATCAAATACTTCACCTTCGATCACAAATTCACTCCATTTCATCCACAGAATCAAAATCCAAAAAAAAAATTTACTGAATTAAAAAAAAGAATATTACAATGTCTGAATTTTTTCAAACTCAGATTCAAAATATTCACGTTCAATCAGCCATATTAGGCTCTGATACCAATTTTTCATGCAATTAATTCAATATTAAACATAATATGAACAATTAACATCAAACACAAAATACCGACTGATTATAGAGAGAAAATATTACATTGTGGTTTTGGCTTTCTTGCAAAGAAAAAATTATCAGATATAAAATATCAGATAAAATTTTCCGTTTTCTCCCCATGCACATGACAATCCGATTCAGTTAAATCTCAGATATAATAAAACATTGAAATCTAGCAGAGAAAATATTATCAGATATAAAATATCAGAAAAAATTTTCCGTTTTCTCACCCTGCACATGACAATCCGATTCAGTTAAATCTCAATTATAATAAAACACTGAAATCTACCGATTCAACATACCCAAATTGTATACCAAAAAGTTGAAGCGTTTTTCATCCAACGCTTTGGTAAACAAATCAGCTAGTTGATATTTAGTCGGTACAAAATATAATATTACATTACCATCTTTTACATGATCCTTTATAAATTGGTACCGAATGTCGATATGCTTTGTTTTGGAGTGTTGTACCAGATTAGAAGCCATAACAATTCCGCTCTGTGAATCACAATAAATTGGAATCTTCTGAGGTGTAAACCCATAGTTACGCAATTGGCTCTTCATCCACAAAACTTGTGAACAACATGATGATACAACAACATATTCAGCTTCTGCTATTGGCAGTGACACACAACATTGTTTCTTGGATGACTAGCAGACGAGTTTGTCACCAAGGAATTGAACTGCTCCTGATGTGCTCTTTATGTCCATTTTATCTCCTGCATAATCAGTATCAGAAAACACAATCAATGTAAATGTTGATTCCCTAGGATACCATAAACCTAGGTTCGGAGTACCCTTCAGATATCATAGAATTCTTTTGGCAACAGCCAAATGTAATTCTTTTGGATTTGCCTAATATCTAGCACAGACACATGTAGCAAACCTAATATCAAGTCTACTCGCAGTTATTTACATTAATGACCTAATAATTTCTTGATAATGAGTTACATCAACAGGTTTCCTGTAATGTCCTCATCGAGCTTCTATTTAGAATCAGGAGCCATGGGCGTTTTCATTGGGCTACTGTTGACCATGTTAAATTTCTTTAACAAGTCTTGAATACATTTTGACTGGTTGATGAAAATTTCATCACTCAGTTTTTTAACTTGTAGCCTCAAGAAAAAATTTATTTCACCCATCATGCTCAATTCAAATTTCCGGGACATTAAAAACGCGAACCTTTTACAAAATTCAGTATTAGTAGACCCAAATATTATATCATCTACATATATATGAATTACTATGATATCTGGACCCTGACGTTTAATGAATATGGTAGTATCCACTGCACATTTGTTAAAGCAACGTTATAATGGATAAAATGATAAGGCATCATACCAAGCTCATGGTGCTTGTTTCAGGCCGTACAGTGACTTGTCTAACATATATACATGATCAGGCTTCGAAGGATCTATAAATCCTTCGGCCTGATATGTATACACTTCATCTTTTAACTCACTATTCAAAAATGTAGTTTTTACATCCATTTGATAAACAGTAAAATTCTTATGTGCGGCAAATGCTAAAAACATTCTAATAGCTTCTATTCGAGCAACGGGGCCAAATGTCTCGTCGTAGTCTATTCCTTCCTGCTGACTATATCCTTTTGCCACGAGTCTCGTTTTTTTGAGAATGATGACACCATGTTCATCTTTCTTGTTCTTGAAAATCCACTTCGTGTCATTGAGAGATTTGTTATTCGGTCTTTCCACCAACCGTCAGACTTTCAACCGCTCAATTTGATTAAGATCCTCTTGCATCGTTACTATCCAATCAGCATCTTGTTGAGTTTCTTTCACCGTTTTGGGTTCTATTTTACTCAAAAAAATTTGAGAATACACATTCATTAATGGTAGCTCTCCGGGTTTGAACAGATGCAGAGGGATCACCAATGATGTTTTCAGGTGGGTGGTCCCTTGTCCATTTGAAAGAATGAGGATAAGATTAAATTTGGTCTTGGTTAGGATTCAAGTCCAGGTAGGGTTGATAGGGGATAGGTTCAGATGTTGATGGAATATCAACTGAATTAGAGGATTCAGAGATTTGAGCATTCAATGGAGTTTCTTGTAAATCTGGAGCTTGAGATTGTTGTACACTCTCAGATGGAATGTGTACATCGGTTGACGAAATCTCTCCAGTATCTCCAGAATTTGGTGGTTGTGAATGATCTGAGACTACCACAGGATCTTCAGTAACCCTGTCAAGAACCAAAATATGAACATCAGATTTGGTCTTATCAAAGTAGTCTTCATAAAAATATTCAAACTATTTATTTAGATCATTCATATCCTCTTTCACTTTTGTTGACTTCATAGAAGTCGTCTTTTGAGACTCGGGTCCTGAACTTGCATGTCCAGGAGCCATTATGATGCCCTCATCAAATTTAACGTTGACGCTTTCGTTGATAGTCTTTGTGCGTTTATTGTAAACTTGTAATGCCACTGATTCTTTAGAGTATCCAATGAAAATTCCTTCATTAGCTTTCTGATTGAATTTTCTCAGGTTGCCTTTATCGTTTAAGATAAAACACCTGCAACCAATGACATGGAAAAATTTGATATTAGGAACTCGTTTATTAATCAGCTCATATGGAGTTTTTCCGAATCTTTTATTTATGATTGATCTATTCTAGGTGAAACATGCAGTAGCCACAGCTTCAGCCCAGAGGAACAGCGGCAGGTTCGAATATGCTAGCATCGTCCTTGCAGATTCAACAAACATTTGGTTTCGTCGTTCAACTACACCATTTTGTTGAGGGGTATAAGCTGCCAAAAATTGATGTGATAACCCAACAAAACTAAGAAATGTATCTAGGGTCTTGTTCGTAAATTCGGTACCATTATCAGATCTAATAGTCTGGACAGAAAGCTGCAACTTGACTTGTATCTTGCGTATGAAGTCAATTATCATCTAAATAGCTTCAGACTTGGATCTCAGGAAGATTACCCATGTATATCTTGAGTAATCGTCAACGATCACCAAAACATACTTCTTCTTATTGACGCTTTGTACTCGCATTGGCCCGCATAAATCCGTATGAAGTAGCTCTAGTGGCCTACTTGTAGAATGTTCAACTTTTGATTTGTATGAATCTCTCACCATCTTTCCTTTTTCACAGGCCGCACACAACTGCTTCTTTTGAAATCAAAGAGTTGGAAGACCTTTTACTAAACCTTCTTTTGCAAGGTTAGTCAGCTCTTTGATGTCAGATGAGAAAGATAGCTATGCCACAACCAGGATTCTTTGGATGATGCCTTGGATAATAGACATACATCCTTTTTCAGATTTAAGTTTGCTAAGTGTATGGAGTACAAATTAGTCTTCCTAGTTCCAACTAGGATTTCCTTCCTTCCCCAGATCTAATGTTGCATCTATTCGCCTTAAAATTGACTTCCGACCCTTTGTCGCACAGTTGGCCAATACTGAACAAATTGTGGCCAAGATCATGTACATAGAACACCTTTTGGATGGTGATCTTTTCTCATTCCAGACTTCCATAGCTTTTGATCGGACATAAATGATCATTGAAAAATATGACCGTCCCACAGGTTTTATCCACGAAATTCGTGAGGGTGTCTCGCTGTCCTGTCATGTACTTGGAACATCCAGAGTCAAGGTACCACACATGATTTACATATAAGATGAAGTAAAACGTGAGGTACCCACTTATAGTTGGGTACTTTTGATTTCAGTAAATCATGAGGTAATAATTTCAGGTAGAGAAACAAATAATTTCTTTCTTTTCAGAACCCACATTTTAACAGTCTTCTTGGGTATCCATTTTTGTACAGTTCTTTTAGGAACTGATTTGTGAATTTGTTTCGTTGGATCCTTAATCTGTTTAAAAGTGGGAACCTTATTCTTTGCGACCCATACATACACATCAGAATTATACAGTTATTTAGCATTCAAAGCATGACATTTAACTTTTAAACGTTAACAGTTCAGCATGAGAATATTTTGAGCAGTGTTTAACAGTTGATTATTACAGACAGAATTTAATACACAACTAATGCTCTCTTTTACTCTCCACTCTTTTCTAAAACTTGGCTTTTTTCCTTTCCACTTGCTTCTTTCGCCATACTTGCTTCGAAGTTCCTTTCACAGTATAATCTGACATAACAGAAGAACAAGAACTAGTCGATTTAGTATTGGCTTTATTCTGCAAAACTTTCTTACCTTTAGATGCATCTGCTTTCTTTTCATTTGTTACCTTTGACAAAGTTGATTCACCTATTTCAAATTTAGGAGTAAGAAAAAAAACTTTTGCTTTCTCCTTTCGGTGTAAAACAGGTGATGGAAATGATTCAACCTTAGGAGCTGTAGGTATTCTTTCCAAAATACTTATTGGTCCTTTAGTTTTATCAGTTTATTTGTCATTAAGAGGTTTTATAAATTCGTCAAAAATTTTGACAAACATTTCTTCCAAAGAATTGAATTCAGAGTTCATATACAGATCAAACTCTTTTTCAGAATTAATAGATTCAAGTTTAGTTGAAGATATCTGATCTGGTTAAGATTATATTTCAGACTTTTCTTTAAGTTTCAGTTCTAAATCATGAATAATAGCCTGAAGCTTTTCCTTTTCATTCACAAAAGTTTTAATTTTCTATTCAAGATCAGATTAAATCTTCTTAAGAAATGAGTTTGGAATATATGGCTTTTGAGTGAAGGTTGTATTTTCAGACAAATCGTTATCAGAATATGTCTTAATATACTCTTCTGATTTAGGCGGATTTTTATAACTTTCATTCAGAATGTTATAATCCAGATTAAGTTTCATTTTATATTGTCTCTTCCTTTTCAGATCTTTAGCTGATTCCACTTCATTTGAAGCTTTTAAAAATGTCATTTTCAATCCTAAATTCATGTATGTAGTATCTTATAGAATTGGAGAGCAAGAAATTGCTTTTGTTAGACACTTAGGATTTTGACAACCAATTCAAGATTTTGAATTATAAAAATCAGTGTCTTTTGGTTGATTCAAATGAATAGTCTGATTTGTTTGACCTCTTTTAAAAACCTCATATTCTAAGGATTTGCTTTTCTCATAAAGTTTCATTCTTTCAGCTAAGATCGAATTATATTTAATAGAATAATTTTGTCACACCCTGCTACCCCGGTTGGCAGCGAGGCGTGACGAGGGCGTAAGCGTAACCATAATCATTACGAACGACCACTATATGGACGTTTTCAGAAAATACATCGATTTAATTTTAAAATAAGGAAGGTTTTACAAACCAACATGAATTGTAAATAGTTCGCAAAATACAGATATTTAAATACATAATTTAGTTTATCAAAAAATGATGCACATAAATCTTCGAGTTCGAAAATGATACGACTCCAAAATGAACGGAAGCCTTGGAAATCCTTCCGATGAATGCGCATGTCTTAATCACTTGAAAATACATGCTAAAATACGTCAACAAATTGTTGGTGAGCTCATAGGTTTACGCGAAAAGACCAATTCTATGGACATTATCAGATGAGTTGAATTTATAAAAACATAAATTCCATGTATGTATTACATAACTATCATGCAACCGAAGCTTAATTAAATGAGTTTGCCTTGTGCAGTATCCCCGACTGTGATACCGTGTGTTAAATATATATATGCATTCCACTGTTATCTGGTTAAGGCTAACCCGAATGGGGGACATGACTACCGATACATCTATCTACAATATATTCGCACTTACAAATAAATGTAATTAACGGTTCATGATTTGAGGGCTGATGGATCCACATAAACACATGTGTAACACATATAAGAAATAAACAGTTTTGATGTCCATATGAAAATAGAGCATGTATTTCCACCCCAATAGATAGTGAAAATAGGGGCTACGAAGACTCACCGTATGTTGATGGCAAAATGAGCGTGAAAACGACGGTTTGCGTTGTAGATGAGTGATGATACCAGACGCGTTTAACCGAGTCCTAAATGATACGAGAGACCTTATAACTCCCATATATATATGATAATACATATGTATTAGGGTTTTTATGTTTTAAATCACCCAACTTTACAAGTTTTTACATAAAACCCACTTAAAACGTCAAGTTTATATATATATATATATATATATATATATATATATATATATATATATATATATATATATATATATAATTTTCCAGCTTTTTAAAGGTTTTTCGGCCTACTTTTTGGCTGTTTTTGACCAAGCTCCAAAACGATTTGAGCCTTGGTTTTCATAGATATAAAACTATTATATACAAAGAATTTTTAAAGTTAAGAACGACCATTTTTCGAGATGTATAGGTTGGGGAAAAAGCTCGTTAAGAATCCTATGTTGGCCATTTTTGAGCTGTCAAACTTTCGGGTTCCCAAATAATATTTGGGGGTTCTAAACTACATATTAAATTATGAAAAACTCCAGATTTTTAGTTAAGACATAGATCTAACTTTTAAGACAAGATTCAACTTATTTCGTTAAGTTATGAATTAGTTATGATTTTTCAAAGTTGACGTAAATTTCTTCCGAAAACCTGGATTTTATAAACTTCAAACAACTAGTGATTCTTGTTGTTTATTTAAAAACTACATGTGAAAAAGGTTATAAAACACATTTATATAACTTGTCTTCATAATGTTCATACTCACATAATGTGTTTATATATTTATAAACACATTTGAAGAAAACAAACATAAAAACAAAACTAGAGATTTATAAACTTGAGTTTTTATGAAAGTTGTTGTTGGTGATTATATGTGTGAGACCCAAGATTTCTCAAAGGTCTCAAGTCTAGGCCCAGTAGCAACGCAATATCAATCATGAAACTAAGATAAAATTAACAGTTGCGGAATAAAAGTTAATTACAATCAGAGACAAAAGACTAAGTATAAGGTAAAGACTTCTAGACTATTTCATCAAAGCACGAATGTAAACTAGTCCCGAACCCCAAAGCTCAAACACCAATCAAGTACCAAGGTGTTGAAACAGGTTCTAAAGCACTTCAAGCTCTTTTCAAGTCCTGACCTATGAACTAGGTCCAGCCAATCCTTTGCCTTTACCTGAAAAATAATGCAACAATGGGGTAAGCTTAATTGCTTAGTGAGAATGTAGAATTTCACATTTAACATGCAATTATGAACGCGAAAGCACATGCACTGCACTCGGCTCATGCACGGCTCAGCTCTATATGCACTGCACTAGGCTCATGCACAGCTCAATCTCGAAGGGTCATTGGCCAATTAATGCTCTTTTGATGCGCGACTTTGCTCAGCTCCCAGTTATAAAACTGTTGTTGCTCTTGAGACTTTTAGACAAATTCATAAGGAATGCTCGGATGATGATAAATCCATACACACGCATCATTAGTGGGGATCAGCCACGTACTGGGCTAGCTACCAGTAAAAGCTCTATATGGATATCATCGGAATGCTCAGCTCTAGCTACCCTCTGTGCTTTCATCACGTAAATCAGCACATCATAAGCCTAACATTAACCCAACACTTAGCAATAGTGATGGAGTTAAGCTTAACAATCAAATGACTCATCAATGAAATAGATTCTGGCAGAATAAATGCTCAGCTCAACAAATCATAGTAAATGTACTATGATAATATAAATCAATAAGCTCAAGATCAGAATGCCAATAAAATCAGGATCATGCAACAAAAGTCTCAATTCACGTAATATGCAGTTAAAGTAAAATCTACAACTCACAGTTACTGGTTATTTGTGCTCTTTTAGTTTCTGGCTCTGACTCTGTTGCTCACAATCTGTAGTGGATTAGAACCACAATCTGACTTATGTCAGACTTTCAGATGCTCGTCATCTTGTTGCTCAATCTGTTATTAATATCAGTTCTGATATTTATTAGTCTTTATATCATCTGAATAGTATATTCAGTAATCATTCATTTAATAATGCTCAACGTTCATTCATTAATCTTTGATCTCATTAGAATCTTTATTAACTTTCATTTTATTCAATCACTTATCATCTGATATTAAATTCTGTTAAATCATTATTCAACTCATTAAATTTAGTTAATTAACCTTACTTTTGATTATTTTATCAACCCTTCACATATTTATATAATCATTTTACTAATTGATTTGTTATTTTATGTATTGTATATGAATTTCAATTAATACATTCAAGATATCCAAGTTTAAAGAGTGGCTTCAATGTTACATACTAAATTCAAAACTTATTAACTAAATTTGAAGACATCCTTCTAACTTATATCATCAAATTCGACCCATATACTAAACTTGAAGCCATTACATTCAAACTTAAGCTCAAATTCGAAGTCTTATGCACTGGATTCGAATACCCATTCGAATTTAAGGGTTAAAGTCGAATACCAAAGCTAAATTCGAAACCCAATTCTCTTTTAACATCAAATTCGAAACATATCTCACTTTAAGGACTAAAGTCGAAGCACATGGGGTCAAATTCGAAGGCTCTTCGAATCTAAGAGGAAATTCGAAGCTCATATTCGAATTTAGGGTCATGTTCGATTCTATTTTCGAATTTATCAACAAAAGTCAAGTTTATTCATGTATTTCGAGTTTGTTCTTATTATTTCGAATTTGTTCATCTTTTATATCTATAAAACACTCGTTTTAGGTCTAAAATCACAAATATTCTAAGTATTAAGCTTAGGTTCATTTATATTATACTCATTCTAGTTAAATCTTAAGTAAATATAACTTTAAACTCTTGCAAAACCCTATGTTCGAATTTATATCTTAAAAACCGAAAGTATAAAGCTTAAAACGTAAATTCTTACCTCAATTTCGTGTGTAAACGAACATGCAACTGCATATTCTTGTAGTATTCTTCGAGATCTTCCCGATGACGTATAAATCTTGATGATCCGACGTTCCGTTTAGAAGAAATCTTAGAGAGAGAGTAGAGAGAGTAGAGAGAGAAAATCTAGAGAGAGAGAGAGTCTAGAGAGAGAGAGTGAATCTGATTTTATGAGTCTAAATCCCGTTTATATACTTTAACTAGTTATGTTTGGTACTTAACTCACTATTACTTTCGTATCTTATATGTCTTTTATTTAATTATCTTAATAATTTATTAATTCATAATATAAATATTTATATAATTTAATTAAATATTTCAAAACTTAACTAAATTATAATTCAAATAATGTAATAAAATTACATTATTGGTTCGATGATCAGATATTTAATTTGGGCTAAAAGTTGGGTTGTTACAGAATGGGCTCCACCACGCACAAACTTCGTCCCCGAAGTTAGATATGTTCGAACAGACTTGGGCAGATAGCTCTTATGATATCCTGATTCCCAAGAGTGATACGAACCTTTGTGGTGTTTCCACTGAACGAGCACCATCTGTATTTCATGATTTATGTTTCTTTGAAATTCTCAAGCACAAGAAACTCAAGTTTTTCTTCGGTATTTCATATTTGATTCAATATTTCACTGTTTGATCATTTTAGGAATTCTGACTTATTATTCATATTCTTAATATATGAGCTTTTTGCTTTACGCCATAATCAATCCAGATAATAACTCAATACATGAGTTAGCTCATATATCTCCTTCGTTTGATCTTGAGTCAATTATGGCTTTTTAAATCTCTCATCTGTATTATTGTAAAATTTTCATTCGCTATCTTATGCGATCACATAAGAGATTTTTAAGATTTCTGATTATCAGTGAGATAGTCACTTTGTGGGCTTTTGAGATTTAACTTAATATCTCTTTCAATTTAGCTTGCAGCTCAATATATATCAATTAGCTCAAATCTCCCTTTCATCTTCCTTTGAAACTAGCTGTAAAGCTTTTGGGAGTCTGATATCTGTACTTTTATTTTTCTGTTATTGATGATGTTACAATCATCAATCGCTTAGCCGATTTTCTGACTTGTGCTGACTTTTTATGAAGACTTATAATTTTTCTTTTCTCTATCAAACAAATGAAATCTATCCTCCGGCGCAACAATCGGAATCAACTCTTCGTGTAACGACTCCACCTTACCTACTTTGGTCTCTAATTGCGCTGCCATATCCGCTAAATCTTTTATGTAAACAGTCTCTCGAGAAGCAAAATTCTCCAAGATGATCGAGTTACCAGGGTTCCAAAACCGTCTCCACGATCATTTACACCATTTTCTACTTTATCGTCATCACCTTCCTTTATTAGTTCACTTTGTAATTCGGTCAAGAGGACTTTTGACAGAACAATCACCTTTGGTTCTATTTAATTACATGTATAGACTTATGTTTGACTTTTTATTAGTGAATTTCTGAATTTAAAATTACTTTATTCTTTTTGGTAGAAACTTTTCATTTTATTTGCAGTTAGGTGGAATAGGAATTCCATATTAGCTATCTCACTAGTCTCGCATTGACATAATGAGAATCCATATCTTGGCATATACGGGCAGTTCATTGGCCATTCATGACCAATCGCTTATCTTTACAAAATTTCAGTTTATTCCCTTGCAACTCTCGCTTTGTGCCTCTGATTTCTTTGATTTCAATTCAAGTTGTCATTGGGTGCTTAACAAATTGTTTCAATGATTCTCTTCTTAATAGTTTTATTAAATTAGCAACTTCTACCTCTGTCTCCTTATGAGACACGCTGTAATCATTCAGATTACAAGGATTTACGAAGTAGCTTGTGTTTTGGATTATATTTTGATTTATTAGGGCTTTTGAATCATTCACGATTCAGATTACAATACCTATATTGTTTATAGGTATAATTTCTGATTGGAAATGTATTTGTATCGTAACTTCAACTGATACAACCCATATGTCATCCGCATTATTCACTATCGATGACAGGGTTGTACAGTTAACTCAATACTTACTTTGGAATTGAAATTCATATGGTAACGGAATTAAATCATTTTAGCATATAAGAAGCTTATTATTAGTTACCATTGGGGTCTTTTGGCGTTTCTGGTGTCTCCTCAGCATCCTCAGCAGTTATATGGAAAGCTCGCGCCTTTGCTGTAGGTATCATTGTAGTACTCTGTTGGATTGCTCTGCCAATTGGTTGTTCCTGATTAGTAAGATCACGTGCATTTGGGCAATGCTTGGCATAATGTCCACGCTCAACACAGTTGTAGCATACGTCGTTTCTTTCTGGGCACTCATCGCTTCCATGTCCAATCCGGTTACAAGTGTAACAGGTCACATCTCTAGGGTTGCAGTGTCCGCTTTGAAATTTGTTACAGCGTTTGCACGATCGTGCTCCTGACTGTAGAGAGTAAACTCTAGTCTTCTGAGGTGTAGAGGACGCTTGTGACTGTTGCTGACTGGACTTTGATGAACCGAAGAATCTATTGGATTTCTGTTTCTTAGGTGGGGATGGATAAGTAGGACTTATAGCCATCATAACGGGTTCACCACTAGAATTTGTGAATTCTCGCTCCACCATCCTTGCTGCTTCCACTATGCTGAGATATGTTTTGAACTTTATGCTACTCATTTGTCTTCTATATGCTGGATTCAGACCCAGTCTGAATCGGTTTATCTTACGCTCTTCTGTTGATACTTGATATGACGAGTAGCCGCAAAGTCTCGAGAACTCATGCTCGTATTCATCAACAATCTTAGTTCCTTGTTTCAATTGCATCAACTGCATCTCGAGTTCATCTTGTTTGTCTGTTGGACAATATTTGGCGTTGAACATCTCCAAGAACTGCTCCCAGTCCAATGTCATAATTGCTTCCTCACCATAGATGCTCCTTTGTGTTTTCCACCAGGCTCTAGCAGCTCCAACGAACAGTGCTGTAGCAAACTTAACTCTATTGCTGTCCAGACATTCTGAGATACTGAAGATCTCTTCAGTATGACTTATCCAATCTAACGCTTTTATTGGATCTATTGTGCCTTCAAACGTTAAGGCACCACTCGCTTTGAAGTCTTTGAATCTACAGCCTTTTGGCTGCACAACTCGCTTATTGACGTGCTCATTATCGGATTCCGATTCGCTTGACTGTTCAGTTTGCTTCTTTTTATGTTTATTTTTCTTTTCAGTTTTCTTTATTGATTCAATTTGCTCTAGCATAACCTTGTTTTGTTGCTCATTATTCTGGGTTATTAGTTGTTGCATCATTTCCAGGACTTGCTCTGGGGTCATGCCACCTGATGGTCCACCTTCTCCTGACATAGCTCTAAAATTCAAATCACTAAATATTTAGATCGTTAGCCTAGCACATTGTACCCTTTCATACCCCATCCTACTAGTCTCTGAAACCTATCTTAGTTCAAGCCATCCTGTCATGATTGATACTATAGCATTGCACAAGTTTGAGATCATGTATTACACGTAATACAATGATTCACTCAAACTATTGCTCTGATACCATCCTGTGAGACCCAAGATTTCTCAAAGGTCTCAAGTCTAGGCCCAGTAGCAACGCAATATCAATCATGAAACTAAGATAAAACTAACAGTAGCGGAATAAAAGTTAATTACAATCAGAGACAAAAGACTAAGTATAAGGTACAGACTTCTAGACTATTTCATCAAAGCACGAATGTAAACTAGCCCCGAACCCCAAAGCTTAAACACCAATCAAGTACCAAGGTGTTGAAACAGGTTCTAAAGCACTTCAAGCTCTTTTCAAGTCCTGACCTATGAACTAGGTCCAGCCAATCCTTTGCCTTTACCTGAAAAATAATGCAACAACGGGGTAAGCTTAATTTCTTAGTGAGAATGTAGAATTTCACATTTAACATGCAATTATGAACGCGAAAGCACATGCACTGCACTCGGCTCATGCACGGCTCAGCTCTATATGCACTGCACTAGGCTCATGCACAGCTCAATCTCGAAGGGTCATTGGCCAATTAATGCTCTTTTGATGCGCGACTTTGCTCAGCTCCCAGTTATAAAACTGTTGTTGCTCTTGAGACTTTTAGACAAATTCATAAGGAATGCTCGGATGATGATAAATCCATACACACGCATCATTAGCGGGGATCAGCCACGTACTGGGCTAGCTACCAGTAAAAGCTCTATATTGATATCATCGGAATGCTCAGCTCTAGCTACCCTCTATGCTTTCATCACGTAAATCAGCACATCATAAGCCTAACATTAACCCAACACTGAGCAATAGTGATGGAGTTAAGCTTAACAATCAAATGACTCATCAATGAAATAGATTCTGGTAGAATAAATGCTCAGCTCAACAAATCATAGTAAATATACTATGATAATATAAATCAATAAGCTCAAGATCAGAATGCCAATAAAATCAGGATCATGCAACAAAGGTCTCAATTCACATAATATGCAGTTAAAGTGAAATCTACAACTCACAATTACTGGTTATTTGTGCTCTTTTAGTTTCTGGCTCTGGCTCTGTTGCTCACAATCTGTAGTGGATTAGAACCTCAATCTGACTTATGTCAGACTTTCAGATGCTCGCCATCTTGTTGCTCAATCTGTTATTAATATTAGTTCTGATGTTTATTAGTCTTTATATCATCTGAATAGTATATTCAGTAATCATTCATTTAATAATGCTCAATGTTCATTCATTAATCTTTGATCTCATTGGAATCTTTATTAACTTTCATTTTATTCAATCACTTATCATCTGATATTAAATTCTGTTAAATCATTATTCAAGTCATTAAATTTAGTTAATAAACCTTACTTTCTATTATTTTATTAACCCTTCACATATTTATATAAACATTTTATTAATTGATTTGTTATTTTATGTATTGTATATGAATTTCATTTAATACATTCAAGATATCCAAGTTCAAAGAGTGGCTTCAATGTTACATACTAAATTCAAAACTTATTAACTAAATTTGAAGACATCCTTCTAACTTATATCATCAAATTCGACCCATATACTAAACTTGAAGCCATTACATTCAAACTTAAGCTCAAATTCGAAGTCTTATGCACTAGATTCGAATACCCATTCGAATTTAAGGGTTAATGTCGAATACCAAAGCTAAATTCGAAACCCAATTCTCTTTTAACATCAAATTCGAAACATATCTCACTTTAAGGACTAAAGTCGAAGCACATGGGGTTAAATTCGAAGGCTATTCGAATCTAAGAGGAAATTCGAAGCTCATATTCGAATTTAGGGTCATGTTCGATTCTATTTTCGAATTTATCAACAAAAGTCAAGTTTATTCATGTATTTCGAGTTTGTTCTTATTATTTCGAATTTGTTCATCTTTTATATCTTTAAAACACTCGTTTTAGGTCAAAAATCACAAATATTCTAAGTATTAAGCCTAGGTTCATTTATATTATACTCATTCTAGTTAAATCTTAAGTTAATATAACTTTAAACTCTTGCAAAACCCTATGTTCGAATTTATATCTTAAAAACCGAAAGTATAAAGCTTAAAACGTAAATTCTTACCTCAATTTCGTTTGTAATCGAACATGCAACTGTATATTCTTGTAGTATTCTTCGAGATTTTCCCGATGACGTATAAGTCTTGATGATCCGATGTTCGGTTTAGAAGAAATCTTAGAGAGAGAGTAGAGAGAGAAAATCTAGAGAGAGAGTCTAGAGAGAGAGAGTGTGAATCTGATTTTATGAGTCTAAATCCCGTTTATATACTTTAACTAGTTATGTTTGCTACTTAACTCACTATTACTTTCGTATCTTATATATCTTTTATTTAATTATCTTAATAATTTATTAATTCATAATATAAATATTTATATAATTTAATTAAATATTTCAAAACTTAATTAAATTATAATTCAAATAATGTAATAAAATTACATTATTGGTTCGATGATCAGATATTTAATTTGGGCTAAAAGTTGGGTTGTTACAATATGTATTATGGAAGACTTATATAAACATAAATACAAGATATAATAGGTTAGTATTTACTTACTTTGATGTATTTATAGATTGCAAACAAGTAGAATACTTGATCTTGAACATTGTTGCATAACACTTTCTTGAAAAACTTGAAGATTTAAAATTTTCAAAGTTTGGCTTTGATGAGGGGGTGGTGGCCGGATTTGTGAAGGGAGAAAAGAAGGAATTGTGTTTGCAAGATGTGAGAAATGAAGTGAACTTAATCTCTTATTTATAGATGGAAAAAGGTGGTGAAATGATGAAAAAGATGGAGGTTGTGTGTACCTTTTAGCAAAATGATTATGTTTAAAGTTGATTTTGATGGTGAATGGATTTTGTAACAAAAAATTGAAGTAAACCTCTAGTATGTGTACTAGGAGGCCGGCCATAGGGGGGGTGGGGGGTATTTCTATGTATTTTACTTTTCATTGCATAAATGTATTTAGAATGTATTCTTGTATTTCCCCCTTTTTTTGTAAATTCATAAATACTTTTGAATGCATTTGTTTAATGAATTGTTTTAGTCTTGCATAATTAATGTTAATTAAGTGTATTAGTGTATGATTGGTGTCACTAATGATAATTTAATTATGCATTCAGTTGAGTTAATCCATCGTATCGCAAATCGGTCGGATTAATTAATTTGCCGATTCATCGCACCGATGAAATTGTTTCTAATTGAATTGAATTTCGTTATGAACATTGTTAATCACTTTGATTAATTGCTAATGGCCACTGATTAGGTTATAATTTGCTAATAAATACTGATTAGGTTATAGTTGCTAACCTGGTTTTGTGCCGGATGTTATAGTCTCCTCCTGTTAAGGGAATTTCGTCCCGAAAGTTTATCTTGTTTCCTCAAAGGTATTGTTACTTAAGAATAGGCGAGGGTATCTTTGCATAAACTTGCCTTTCCATGCCTAAGTGAATTCTGGTCCATGTCTAGAATTTCATCTAACCTTAAGGATGGGTATACGACTGTGCTTCAGTCCTTTAACCTTACGGTCCATGATTTCTACCGGCTCTTTGATGAAGCAAAGTTTATCAGTTAGTTGAATCTCTTCCAAGTGAGTAACAAGTGTTTCATATAACAAACACTCCTTCAGATTCGATACGTGGAAGGTATTGTGCACGCTGCTAAGCTCTGGTGGTGGATCTAAACGACAAGCTACTAGTCCAAATCTATTTAAGACTTTGAATTGTCGAATGTAACGAAGGTTCAATTTCCCTTGTTGCCAAAATCGTATCACACCCTTCCATGGCGAGACTTTCATCAGTATCCTTTTTCTTAATTGGAACTCAAGGGATTTTCTCCTTATGTCTGCATAACTTTTCTGACGATCGCGGGCAACTTTTCATCGGTTTCGAATATGTACAATCTTTTCGGTGGTCTCAAGTATGCTTTCTTTGCAAATAAACTTGACTATCCCCGACTTCGGCCCAGCAAAGGGGTGATCGACACTTTTGTCCGTACAGTGCCTCAAACGGAGCAGCTCTAATGCTCAAGTATTAGCTGTTGTCGTACGATAATTCCACTAAGTCAACTGAGTATCCCAACACTTCCCAAAGTCCATTACACAGGCTCTTAACATATGTTTTAGGGTTTGAATCGTTCTTTCATTTTGACCATCGGTTTGATGGTGATATGTGGTATTCATGTCCAAGTTTGTACCCAAAGCTTGCTGTAACGATTGCCATTTATCTAGATGTAAATCTGCTATCCGTATCCGAAATGAATCAAATAGGCACTCTATGTCTGGAGATGACTTCCTTGAGTTACATATGGGCTAGCTTATTCATCCTGATGGTCTCCTTGATTGGTAGGATTGCACGGATTTTGTTAGGCGGTCGACTATTACCATAATGCAGTAACCCAGATGGTTTATGATGTTCTGCCATAACTTTGGAGCGTGTTAGGAATTTGCTGACATATGTGGCAATGTCAGTCTTCATGTTAGGACACCAGTATAGCTCCTTTAGGTCATGATACATTTTATCGGGTCCGGAGTGAACGACATATCTTGATTTGTGTCCTTCATCAATAACCAACTTTCTTACTCCCCCAAAACAAGGTAACCAGACTCTATTCATGAAGTATCGATTTCCATTAGTCCTTATCCCAAACTATTAATCCATTCCGTACAGGGCTTTATTTTTCATATTTTCCTCCTTAACAGCTTCTACTTGTGCATCATGAACTAAAAAGGAAATTTGGTTGAATGGTCAGAACTAGGGCTCGTACTCTTAACGGCTTAGCTCGTTCCTTTCGGCTCTTAGCGTCTGCAACCACATTAGCTTTTCCCCGTGGGATAACAAAATTCAGAGTTGTAATCACTTAATAGCTCTATCCAACGACTCAACCTCATATTCAACACTTTCTGGTTCAAGATGTGTTGTAGGCTCTTATGGTCAGTGAATACAGTACACTCCGTACCATACAACTAATGTCTCAATGTCTTAAGGATAAAGACTACTGCTCCCAGATCTAAATCATGTGTTGTGTTATTCACCTCGTGAACCTTAAGTTGTCATGAAGCATAAGCTATGACCTTATCTTTCTACATCAATCCATTGTGTGAAGCGTGACAGTAATCTACATTTTGTCGCTTCTCTTGGGTAAGGACAAAATAGGCACGCTACATGGTTTGTGTTTTAATAACTGAAATGATGTCTCCTAATCCTCGGCCCAATCATACTTAATGTCTTTTAGGGATCCGGTGATCTTTGGGAAACTTTGATAATTGCTTATAGTAAGCGGCCAGTTTTAAGGACTGGCGTATCTCTATGAGGGTTCTAGGAGTTTACCAAAACCTGATAGCCTTGATCTTTGCGGGGTCGACTTGGATTCCGTTACTATTGATCACATGACTGAGGGATTTCACCACTTTTAACCAATAGTCAAACTTAGAAAGCTTGACATATAATTGTTCTTTCTCCAACAACTCCAGAATCAGTCTTAAATGTTGCTCGTGCTCCTCCTTGTTTTGTGAGTAGATTAAGATGTCATTTATGAAGATAATTACGAATCTTTCTAAATAAGGTTTGCACACCCGATTCACGAGGTCCTTGAATACTGTTAGGGCATTGGTTAATCCAAATGGCATTACTAACAATTTTTGATGATCGTAATGGGATCTGAAGGCTGTCTTCGGAATATCTTCCTTGCGGACTCTAACCTGATGATATTCAGACCTCAGGTTGATCTTTGAATGAAAACTTGAACCTAGGAGTTAGTCAAATAAGTCATCGATCCTTGGGAGTGGTTATCAATTCTTTTAGGTTATTTAGCTCTCGGTTTTTGACGCAAATTCGGAAGGTTCCATCCTTCTTCTTTATGAACAAACTGGAGCTCCTCCAAAGGGAGGAACTCGGTCTGATAATCCCTTCATCTAAGAGCTCCTACAGTTGATTGGACGATTCCTACACTACTGATGGGGCTAATCGGTATGGTGCTCAAGCCACTGGTGCAGCACCTGACACTAGGCCTATTTTGAATTCGACTTGCCTCGATGGTGGGAGCCCAGGCATGTGTTCTTGAAAAACTTTGGGGTAATCACAAAGAATAGGAATATCTTCGAGCCGCCTCTCCTTCGGCTCCTTCTCTATCAACACTTCAGGGTCCTAATGCTGGAGATGATGCTTACTTTTGTATTCCTTGTTTTGCCTTGGACAGGAAGGACCTTCTTATTGGCTAAGGGTATGTGAACCGTCTTCTTTTTGCACACTCTTTCCGCATGGTTTTTCGATAACCAATCCATGCCTATAACCACGTCAAAACTCCCCAGTTTGGCGGGCAACAAGTCTATTTCAAAGAGTTGGCCTACTATTCTATGGAGCATCCTCGTATTATTTGTTTTAAGCATCTTACTGTCATCAAAGTTAATAGCATAAGTTGCACTTAATGATGTAAGAGCGACATTTATCTGATTACTAGACTTAGTGGATATAAAGCTCTTATCAACACCGGTATCAAAGAGTATAAATGCATCTAATGCGGTAAGGGGATAACTCTATGGGTTTGAAATTTCTTACGCAGATAGTCATACTACATATCCTCATACACAGAGTTAAAGTTAAAACTTAATTTCTCCTTGAAAAGTGCTTGATTCCTAAATTTTATATATGATATGGTTGGGAAATTTCCAAAAAATTGTTCAAGTCTTACATACCTAAAGATACATCAGATAGTAAATCCTAGGGAAATATAGTAAGATGGTAGAGGGGCACTAATTATGAGATGCCTTCGGGGTTTCCCCGTATTCCAGAGTGTTAAGTTGTTGGGTTAGCTCTACATTGCGGGCTTTGCGCTCTGCTAGGCACTGTCATAATTTGTTAATTTCGTCTTGTTGGATTGCCTAAGTATTTTGGTTGGGCGAAGGTATATTGGTGCTTTGTATTGTCTCCTTCTTAATCCTTGTATAGATCTCACCGACCTCCTGGTGGATTTTGTCGAAATTGGAGGTCGTGTCTGGCGGCCCTTGCCACCAACAGAGGCACCATTTGTTGCATAGGTTCCTGGGTAAGTGTCGGCACTTGAGAAGATGGTGTTCCGACTTCTAACTGGCTTGGGATCCCTTCCTCATTTCTCCTTTCTTGGAAAGTGTGAGACCTCCATCCCCACTGTCTTATGTTTGCCCGTCACTGCTGCGGCGGGTTTGGCTGATGGGCAGGTACCTGGAGAGACTCCCGTTTTGCCAGTCACACCCTTTTCCTAGGGGTGAACTTCTCTAATGGTCCATTGGGATGGCTCCTGAATAAGGTGTAGGATGGAATACATGGTGGGGATGGTGAAGGAATTTGTCTTGCAGGGCCACAGTTGCCCTCCTCTTGTTCTGATGGGTCCTCTACCTCGTCATTGATTGGGTCAGGGTGGGTCTCCGATCCAAATTACATCTGAGTGTCACCTTGACTTCCTTGTTCCATGGGTGAGTGTTCATTCTCAGGGTCAAAGGGATAATAACCGTATTGTTTGACATGTTTCTTTCATTAGGGTCCATATATATGTTCACAGTTCTTGAAAAAAAGTTTAGTTTTTGCAAAAGTTATATTCTAGGGTACTAATGCAACCTAGTTCACTATAACTATGGCTCTGATGGCCATCTGTTACGCCCTGCCACCCCGGTTGGCAGTGAGGCGTGACGAGTGCGGAAGTGTAACCATAATCATAACGAACAACCACTATATGAACGTTTTCAAGAAATACATCAAATTAAATTTAAAATAAGGAAGGTTTTACAAACCAACATGGTGGACAACCTCTAGTATGTGTACTAGGAGCCCGGCCATAGGGGGGGGGGGTATTTCTATGTATTTTTTTTTGTATAAATGTATTTAGAATGTATTCGTGTATTTCCCCTTTTTTTTGTAAATTCATAAATATTTTTGAAGGCATTTGTGCCACACCCCGTTACCACGGTTTGTAATGGAGCGTGACGTCGCGGAAGCGTAACCATAATCATAACGAACGACCAATATATGGACGTTTTTCAAAAATACATTGATTTAACTTCAAATATAAATATTGTTTTACATAACCAAAATACAGCGTAAGTAGTTCTTAAAATACTAAAATTTAAATACACAAATTAGTTTATCCGGAAAGATGCAAGTAAATCTCCGAATTTGAAAACGATGCGACTCCAAAATGAAAGGAAGCCTTGGAATACTTCCGATAAATGTGCATGTCTCAAACATCTGAAAATACATGCTAAAATACGTCAACAAATTGTTGGTGAGCTCATAGGTTTACGCAAAAAGACCAGTTGTATCGACATTATCAGATGAGTTGAATTTATAAAATCATAAATTCCGTGTATGTATTACATAAACCATCATGCAACCGAAGCTTAATTAAAATGAGTATGTCATGTGCAGTATTTCCATACGTAATACCGTGTGTTGAATATATATGCACTCGCTGTTAGCCGACCCGAACTAACCCAAATTGGGGACATGACTCCCAATAGATCTATCCACAATATATTCACACTTGCAAATAAATGAAATTAACGGTTCATGATTTGAGGGCTGATGGATCCAAACATGTAATACATATAATAAATAAATAGTTTTGATGTCCATATGAAAACAGTGCATGTATTTCCACCCCAAAAGATAGTGAAAATAGGGTCTATGAAAACTCACCGAACTTGTGATGGCAAAAACGAGCGAAAAGTGTAATTTTTCGTAAGTTGATGGATAGTGCACCGAACGAGATTAATCGAGTCCTAAATGATAATAAGGACTTAATATCTCTAATATATGATAATATGTATATTTATAGATTTTTTTGTCTTAAATCACTAAACATTACAAGTTTATAATTAAAACCCGCTTAAAACGTCAAGTTTATACATATATATATATATATATATATATATATATATATATATATATATATATATATATATATATAATTTTCCAGCTTTTTCGGAGTTTTTCGGCCTACTTTGAGGCCGTTTTTGACCAAACTCCAAAATGTTTTAGGCTTTGGTTTTCTAGGACATTAAACTACTATATACAAAGGATATTTAGAATCAAGAACGGCCATTTTTCGAGATGTTTAGGTTGGTGAAAAAGCTTGTTAGAAACCCTAAGTTGGCCATTTTTGAGTTGTCAAACTTCTGGTTTCTCAAATAATTTCTGGAGGTCTTAAACTCCAAAATAAATTATGAAAACTTCCGGATATATAGTTAAGACATAGATCTAACTTTTGAGACAAAAATCAACTCATTTCGTTAAGTTATGAATTAGTTACGATTTGCAAAGCCGATATAAATTTTCTGCCGAAAATCCGCAGTTTATAAACTTGAAATAACTTATGATTCTTGTTGTTTATTCAAAGACTACTTGTATAAAAGTTATAAAAGATATAAAACACATATATATCACTTGATTTCATAATATTAACATTTTTATGATGTGTTCATATATTCATAAACACATTTAAAAAAACAACTTAAAAACAAAATTTAGAAATTTATAAACTTGAGTTTTTATGAAACTTGTTGTTGTTGGTGATTATATACATTATGCAAGACTTGTAACAACTTAAATAAAAGAAGTAATAAGGTAGTTTTTACTTACTTTGATGTAGTAAAAGAATACTAATGAGTCAACTCCTGGAATTATTGCACCAAAGAAACACTTGAAGAACTTGAAGAAACAAAAAGATGCAACTTTGGTGTTCTTGGTTGCTCTTAGCCTATTTTTTTGAGAGAAAAGATGAGAGAATTTTTATCTTTCAAGGTGTAAATGAAATTAGAAATGAGTCCTCTATTTATAGAAGAGAATTGGTCTTGCAAATGATGAAAGAAAAGGTGGTGTTTAACACTTTACCAACATGTTGGAAAAGTAGAAAAAGTGAGGAATTCTTTTCAATATTTTTAATGAAAGTCAAAGGGAAACAAAAGTGTGTTCCCCTTTTGTGTTGGCAGATTTTTATGGTATAAAAACGATGTATTTTGGTTTTTATTTTTTAGTATAAAAGTATTTAGAATGTATTATTGTATTTCCCTTTCTTTGTAAATTCATAAATACTTTTGGACGCATTGTTTTATTGAATTGTTTTAGTCTTGCATAATTAATGTTAATTAATTGTATTAGTGTATGGTTAGTGTAACTAATCATAATTTAATTATGTACTTAGTTGAATTAATCCTTCATATCGTAAATCGATCGGATTAATTGATTTCCCGATTCATCAAACCGATGAATTTGATTCTAATTGAGTTGAATTTCTTCATGAGCCTTGTTAATCACTTTGATTAATTGCTAATGACCACTGATTAGGTTATAATTGGCTTTTAAATACTGATTAGGTCGTAGTTGCTAACCTGGTTTAATGCCGGATGTTACAGTCTCCCCCTGTTAAGGGAATTTCGTCCCGAAATTTTGTCTTGTTTCCTCAGAGGATTTGTTACTTAGGATTAGGTGAGGGTATCTTTTGTTAAACTGGCCTTTGCATGTTCTAGTGAATATTTGTCCATGTCTAAAATTCCAATTGACCTTGAGGATGGGTATACAACTGTGCTTCAATCCTTTGACCTTACGGTCCATGATTTCAACCGGCTCTTTGATGAAGCGAAGTTTATCAGTTAGCTGGATCTCTTCGAAGTGGGTAACAAGTGTCTCCTCTAACAAACACTTCATCATATGTGATACATGGAAGGTATTGTGCATGCTGCTAAGCTTTGGTGGTAACTCTAAACGATAGGCTACGAGTCCAATTCCCTTTAAGACTTTGCATTGCCAATGTATCGTTAGTTTAGTTATTCCTTATTTTCCTAATCGTATCACACCCTTCCATGGCGAGACTTTCATTGGTACTCGTTCTCCTAATTATAACTCTAGGGATTTTCTCCCCACATCTGCATAACTTTATAACAATTGCGGGCAACTTTTAGTCAGTTCCGCATCTGTACTATCTTTTCGGTAGTTTCGTGAATGATCTTAGGGCCAGTGATTTGGCTATTTCCTACTTCTTCCCAACAAATCGGAGATCAACACTTTCGCCCGTAGAGGGCCTCAAACGGAGCAGCTTCAATACTCGAGTGATAGCTATTTGAAGTACGATAATTCCACTAAGGCAACTGAGTATCCATTACACAGGCTCTTAATGTATGTTCTAGGGTTTGGATCATTCTATTATTCTGACCATTGGTCTGAGGGTGATATGTGCTACTCATGTCTAAGTTTGTATCCAAAGTTTGCTGTAATAATTGCCAAAAACCTAGATGTAGATCTGCTATCCGTATCCGAAATGATTATAATAGGCACTCCGTGTCCGGAGACGACTTCCTTGAGGTATGTTTGGACTAGCTTATTCATTGTGTTGTTCTCCTTGATTGGTAGGAATGCACGGATTTTGTTAGGCGGTCGACTATTTCTCAAATGGTTTCTGATGTTTGTCTTAAGTTTGGAGCATGTTAGGAATTTGTTGACATATGTGGCAATGTCAGCCTTCATGTTAGGCCACCCGTATAGCTCCTTGAGGTCATGATACATTTTATCGGATCCAGGGTGAATGACATATCTTGATTTGTGTCCTTCATCCATAGCCAGCTTTCTTATTCCACCAAACAGAGTAATCAGATTCTATTAATGAAATATCGATTTTTATTAGCCCTTATCCCAAACTATTTATCCATTCCGTGCAGGGCTTCATTTTTAAAATTTTCCTCCTTAACAACTTCTACTTGTGCATCATGAACTAAGGAAGGAAGGTTTGGTTGAATGGTTATAACTAGGGTTTGTACTCGTAACGGCTTAGCTCGTTCCCTTTGGCTCTGAGCATCTGCAACCACATTAGCTTTCCCCGAGTTATAACGAATTTCACAGTTGTTATCACTTAATAGCACTATCCAACGACTCTACCTCATATTCAACACTTTCTGATTCAAGATGTGTTGGAGGCTCTTATGGTCTGTGAGTACAATACACTTCATACCGTACAACTAATGTCTCCAAGGATAAAGACTACTACTCCAAGATCTAGATCTTGTGTTGTGTTATTCACCTAGTGAACTTTAAGTTTTCATGAAGTATAAGCTATGACCCTATCTTTCTATGTCAACCCATTGTGTGAAACGTCACAGTAATCTACAAATTTCTTGCTTATCTCGGGTAGGGACAAAATAAGCGCGCTGCACAGTTTGTGCTTTAATAACCGAATGATGTCTCTTGATCCTTGCCCAATCATACTTAATGTCTTTTCGGGTCAGTTTTGTTAGAGCTCTGGTGATCTTTGAGAAATTTTTGATAATTTCTTATAATAAGTTGCAAGTCTTAAGGACTGTCGTATCTTTATGGGGGTTCTAAGAGTTGACCAATTCATGATAGCCTTGATCTTTGCTGGGTCGACTTGGATTCCTTTACTATTGATCACGTGACCGAGAAATTTCACCCATCTTAGCCAAAATTCAAACTTAGAAAGCTTGGCATATAGTTGTTCTTTCTTCAACAACTCTAGAATTAATCTTAAATGCTTGCTCGTGCTCCTCCTTAAGATGTCATTCTCGAGGACAATCACGAATTTGACTAACTAAGGTTTGCACACCCGATTTATGAGGTCCATTGTAAGGTCTTGACTATACGGATCTATCTCGACGTGACACCGTCCAACGAGTGCGGAATCCTCGTTAATGGCTTGACGGTAAGATCACACTCACGGGAACACGGAGACTACCACGGTGTTATACGAACGACTACGAACGCACCTACACGTTGATTCTCTCTGAAAACACTCTCTGAATACTAGTAAACTCGAGATCGGCTTTGCTTAATTACCCTCTGAAATTCTACAAAAGTCTCATAATTATTCGAGTTAATCCTTAATTATACTGACCAATTCGAGTTTGTCTTAAGACAAATTCGAACCAGGCCCAAGGCCCATTCGAATTTGTCCTTGTGACAAATTCTAATTTACCTTAATGTCAAATTCGAATTTACTACAAATTCGAATTTCTCATATCAAACTTATATTTGAACTTATGTTTTTACTTATGTTTGAATTTATCTTTGAACTTTATGTTTGAACTTCTTGTAATACATTACACCAAGCTCAAACATAAAATCAATAAATATCAAACACACAAAATCACATATGTCAAACACTAGCCAATATTCAATATTACGTAATTTGACTTAAACAAAATGTCAGCTACTACTTAGACTGCTATCGTCACACAAGGTGTACCAACAGACTCCCCCTTGACGATAGCTTCTAACTATTTACATTTTGATTAAGTACTAGAACCATATAGACTGCTACCTGCATATAGTCCTACACCTATGCATACTTTTACTACCTTAGGGTACTTCCTGCCATCAGACCTCCATCCTTCATGAAAGAAGATAGGTTGATCATGCAACTTCTTCAGGTCGTCCTTCGATAGGTTTATAAGGTGTAATGGATCATACACTCGCAAAATAACTTTGTCTTCTGTATCTTCCATGACTGCTTCAGCTGTATGATTGTCGACATTCCACCATTTCATGTTGCCTAAAACATTTTGTGGCATCGTTTTCATTGGCACCTTCTTCAAGCATCTGACAAGTTTGTATACCATTTTAGCCCACGGATTTCCAGTATGAGGATCTATCCTCGACTCATCCTCAACTCTCTTTCCTGGCCTCGGCTTGAGTCTTTCAAATTTTCCAGATCTACCCTCTCTTCTGATTATCTTTGCGATCACTTCAGCATAAGGGTCATCTCCAATGTTGATCAATTCTTTCCAAGCTAACTCCTTCACTTCTACCTTCAGCAATGTGTTAAACACTTTATGCGTACGCCTCAGGTACTGAAGACCATCTCTCCTTTTCAAAATAGATAGTTCCAGTTCTAGGTCAAAAAACCAGCTTATAATTCCTCCTGAGAGATTTTCTGAGCCTGGAATTCTCATTCTTTTCTTCGTCTTTGGCTCTGTCTTCTTTTCTTCTTTCTTGAAACACAGATTCATCAAATCAGCCCTAGATGGCTCCTTTTCTGCTTCTTCGAGTTCAGAATCTTCGACCGAGGCTATTTTGATCTCATCTATATCAATCACATTGTGATTATCTCGCACATATAATTCCGTGATAGGCTGTGAGTTGACAATCACTTCATTGACATTATTGTCCTCGTCCTCTATCAGTTCGTCATCAGATCTCCAATCAACTATATCCTCCGGTACAAATTCTCCTTCCTCCAACTCCTGTATCTCTTCTTTAAAATCAAATTCCATTACTTCTTCCTCAATATCTCTCAAAGCGTCTATCATTTCGCTTTCATAGGTCTTTGAGGGACCAGCTTCACCTCCTTCCCCTCCTTCAGCTCCACTCTGACTTGGCTCCCCCTGAATTTCGGCATATTGAGCAACAGAAAAATCTACTGGCTCACTGTCTTTCGGTGCATTGGGATCATTGCCTTCATCATCATCTCCCCTTCTCAGCTCCTCAGAATCCCTACAACTTGTCTCCCCCGGAGCCTTTAGATTTTTCATTAATTGCTCAATAAGAGACCTCATCGCGCGGATTTCTGCAGCCTGATCTGCAACGAACGTCTTCAACTGAAGATTCTCTTGTTCAATCTTTCCAAAGAATGTCTTGAACTATACATTCTCTTTGTCAATAGTTTCATTATGCGCTTGTATCTCGCCGATGGCTTTAGTGAGCTGAAATATTTGGACTTGTTGGAAATCAACCTTGCTTCTTAGCTCAGAAAACCATTGATAGTCGATGAAGGTGGATGAGGTTGATGGTATGGATGTGAGAGGTGACGGAGTGATCGGAGGTGGAGTTGCTGATTGAACAGGTGGTGGAGGTGGAGGTGGAATGGCTGTTTGCGGTGATGGCTGAGCAGTTGGAATTTCTGGCTCAGAAGCAGAGGCCGATGAAGCTCCCTGCATAAAACGATGTCTTTTGGCCCTATGCCTAGGCACCAAAGGAACGATATCTTCAACCTCAAAGTCCGAGTCATCGTCATCGGAATCTCTCAATGCACTTCTCTTTGCAGCCTCTTCATCAATAACTATTACCCGGGATCCATATGTGGCTACCCGGATAGTCGGATCTTCTGACTCTTGCTTAACCTTGATCTCTTCAATTTCTTCCGATTCAGATTCAGAGGTTGACTCAGCTTCACCCGCTGCCTCAGGCACATACTCATCGATCTGTTGAAAAATATCTTCCTCACCAGCTGGTGGTTCCAAAATATCTCCAACGAGTTCAGAAGTAATTTCCTCATTTGCATGTGGCCCTTGTGCCCAAATCTCTTCCAATGTTTCCACCTGTGGATCAGTTACGGGGGCTACACTTGAAGGACCAGCCTTTTCTGGCTCTTGTACTCTACTCGCTGAAGGCCTAGTAGCCTGAGTCTGTCTGACTGATGGTCTTTGCCTCCTCCTTTGTTGTTGTTGAGGCCTAGGCTATTGCTGAATTTGAACTTCCCCGGCCCAGTTAGCACCTTCAGGGGCTTGAAAATCAGGATTAACTACTGCACCAAAAAGTGGTGCCTACACCGGTCTAGCCAATGCACCCCTGTGGGCTTGACAATCAGCGAAGATCCTTTTGTCTATTACAGCAACACTTTGAATTTCCGGTAAATGGGGCAGATTCGGAAAGAAGTGTCGGATCAACATCATCACGAATCTCGGATACAACAAAAATCTTTCTCTTGCTAGAGCTGTTATTTGGTGAACAAACTCCGCAAGAACATTTCTGAATAACTGAATCTCTGATTATAGACCAATGCAATCATTGCCGATTGAATCATCAAGACAATGTAATCAAAACCCGCTTTTTTCGGAGCGAAGCACACCATGAAGACGTGTGCAAGATATCTCCACTGCCCGATTAAACCGCTTTTCATGTATGACGCCTTAGTCACATCAAGGCCATATCCCATTCTTATGAACGCAGCTTGCCTAACTTCCAATGGAAAGTCTAGCGGCCCAGCTTCTTGCTCTACAGAACCCAATTGTAAAACCCGGCGCAATACATCTGCTGAAAACACGAGAGGTTGTCCAGCGATCCTGGTCCTCAATACTGTCGGAGTAACAGTACAATCGACCTGCAGATGGTCCCAAAATTCATGAACATATGGCAGCACTATCTGGACGTTATGAGAAAGGGCATAAGAAACCCTTGAGGCGGCCAAAAATCCACCATCTGGCGGAATGCCTGAGCTTCAGGCAGCTCACGGTGTGGAGAAATGACCATATTGTGCTTTTGAACAAACACTCTATCTGCCATATCTGCACAATAAATTACATAAAATATTAGAATGATCAATAACCTGTTTAAATTCAAATTTGTTTTATTTTGAACTTATGTAAGTTCAAAATCCAACACCTATGAATTTCTACAAGTTTGATTTAACATAGAGGCAAATATTTTCAATTTTAATGATAAATTCGAATAACATATTCGAAACACCCGTATTCGAGTTTATTGGCTTCTTCGAGTTTAGCGACAAACTCGAAGCCACGATCAAATTCGAAGCCACGATCAAACTCGAATATGTCGGTATGATAAAAAACAAAACTCCAAGATTTCAACCATTTTAGACATAGAAAATTACATCCATTACAAAGTTCACACCCCTAAAACCTCAAAATCAGCCGATATTGGCACAAATTGAGTCTAAAAACATTCTAAATCTTATACAATGATGTTGATTATACCTACATTTGGTAATATTCTCTAACACAATCGGAGAAAAACTTGAATAACAGTGAAAAACTCGAAGTCGGCAAAGTCGAAGCACTAAATTCGAAATCGCTCAATATAAACTCGAAGGACTAAATTCGAAGGTAGGTGAATAATGAATGTCACTGTTGACCTATTTATACTAACCACCTTCGAGTTTGTATTCAAGTTTGAATTTAATGTCAAATTCGAATATACATTCGATTTTGGCTTAAACTCGAATTTAACTTGAAAATTTTGAAAATTTTTAAAATCTTTATTAAATTCAACTTTTACAACTTTTTCGAGTAACGGACCAAACTATGCAAAATTATTTACACTAAGCACAAGATTTTCATGCAGTGTTTATTTTATTCAACCAAGAATGCATCCTCACTAACTTTGACCTTTTTCCTAAATAAAATTTAAAAATTTAAAAATTAAAAATAAAAATGAAGTAAAAAGTACAAAATAAAATAAACCATCAGGGCTTACCCTGGTGGCCACCACCAAAGGTGGGGAGGCTTGCCTTTAGGAGAGGTCACGGGTTCAATCCCTGACATTGGTGAATCTAATCTAACTTTGGGTGTAATACTAACAACTAACTAGCCTTTCAAAAAAAAAAGTACAAAATAAAATAAAATAAAAATAAAATAAAATAAAGTAAAATTAAAACATTGAACAAAAAATTTAAACTTAGACTAATCTACATTAATTTAAAAATTTACAACCTATACTTAACAGGAACAGAATATTTTTGGTGACTATAGTCAAAGACAGGTTCAATCAGATAGCGGTGTCAAATACGCACTTTCAGTATTCCAACTTTCACACTTAGGAAGTTTTGATTCCTTTGATTGTTTGACGTGACATACATTTCTAGCCGATTGTTGGTATTATTTTTCCTTTAAACATGTTACACTTCGGAATATCCCTTGACCTTTTTATTTATCAAGAAAATTACCTTACGTGACTCATACTTAGACATACTTTTATGATCAAGGCATACACACAATGATTATAACTTTTTGGTATTGCAAACTTTCTTTAAAAGACAAACGTCAGACAAAGGTCTGTATTTACATACAACAAAGTGTCTTAGTTTGCCTTAAGGTTTATTTTTAAAGCTAGCAATACAGCGGTGACAGGTCTGTACTGACGTACAACAAAGCCACTTATCTTGCTAAATCGAGTCAAACCAGAGGCAACAGGTCTGTACTTACGTACAACAGAGTAACTTGTTTTGACTCTTAACTCTATATGATTTTTCTATTCTTTTCATTTCTTTAAGATGTATCTGATGTTGCTATACATCCCCAGAAAGTTTGCATACCTCATTTAGAATTAATGTCTGTATGTCTCTAACATTAAAATTAAGACCAATTTGTCATACATCGAAGTTAGTGATACGTCTGACTTTTTCTTGAATATTTTATTAGCCTTGAGACTCCCTATGTGTATTATGCCCACCAACATATCAAACTGGATAATGTATAACACTTAGAATTTTAGGTGCATTATGTGTGAAAGCTAAACACTTAGAGCTTGTATTAACTGTGCTAATTTTCGTCACTTTGAACCTATGTATCTAAGACTTAACTCATTTTCTGATATTCTCTCTTTTTTTTTTTTGAACTTTTTTATGGTTTTCTCTCTTTTTTCTTTTGCTTTTCATAGATAAGAGTAAGAAAATAAAGTAACCTACTAACTTACTATAAAAGGAAACTATCCTAAGCTACTAAACTTACTAGAAAAAGAAATAAATGCTAAGCTATTAAAAGAAATAGAACTCTACTAAGGTCAACTTACTTTGGACTACACATTCCGTTTAGTTGAATTAAATACTCAAAACGTGACTTATCAAAAGCTTTAGTGAATAAATCTGCATTATTATCATCTGTTGCCACTTTTACCAGCTTGATTAAGTTATTTTCAGCACAATCACGTATAAAATGGTGTCTTATGTCTATGTGCTTGGTTTTACTGTGTTTAACTGGATTATTTGTTATTGCAATAGTTGACTGGTTATCTATCCTAATAGGAGTATGAGTATAAGTCAAATCGTAATCCCGCAATTATTGTTGTATCCATAAAACCTGTGCAGTAACTACCCGCAGCAACATATTCGGCCTCGCACGTTGACACGGCTACCGAAGTCTATTTCTTGCATTGCCAGGAAACGAGTCTCCCTCCTAGGAACTGACACCCTCCAGTTGTTGACTTGCGCATCAAGCTGCATCCTCCGTAGTCTGAATCCGTGAACGCCTCCAATTCCAGATCGTCCTCCGCGTGATACCAAAGTCCCAGCTTCGGTTTCGACTTGAGGTATCGTAGAATCCGCTTCACAGCTTTCATGTGCATCTCTTTCGGATTAGCTTGAAACCTAGCACAAATACATACAGCAAACATTATATCAGGTCTTGAAGCAGTTAAATACATAAGTGACCCAATCATGGCCCGATATAACGTCGTATCCACATCGGTATCACTTTCTGTACCCGGTCCGAGATTGTGATTCACTTGAATCGGCGTGTTGAAGTGAAATGTCAGCTTGGTTCCTTCCATCCCGAAGCGCTCTAAGATGTCATAGACATACTTCGTCTGATGAAAAAAATGCCGTCCTTCCTCTGTTCGACTTGCAAACCCAGAAAGAATTTTAACTCACCCTTTGCACTCATCTCAAACTTTGACTTCATCACCTTTTCAAAATCTGTGCACATCTGCTCGTCTGAAGATCCAAAAGTGATATCATCGACGTACACTTGTACCAAGATGAATTGTTTACCTTTTCGCTTCATGAACAGCGTACTATCTATTCTCCCTCTTTCAAACCCATTGTCTAAAAGATGATTGGATAGGGTCTCGTACCACGCCCTCGGTGCTTAATGCAATCCATACAAAGCCTTATATAATCGATACACTCTGTCTGGATATTTCGGATCTGTTAACCCGGGTGGCTGTTCCACATATACCAGCTTCTTCACTTTCCCATAAAGAAACGCGCTCTTAACATCTAGCTGATAGACTTTAAAACCCTTGAAGGAAGCAAAAGCCAGAAACAAACGAATTGCTTCCAACCTTGCCACTGGCGCGAACACTTCATTGTAATCGATTCCTTCCTCTTGGTTGAAACCCTTTACCACCATTTGTTACGAGTGACTATACCCCAATCCTCTCTATTGCACTTAAAAACCCATTTGGTTCCTATTGTTATTTCTCCTCGAGGTAACGAAACTAACTCCCACACTTCTAGTTTCCTAAATTGTGACAGTTCTTCCTGCATCGCTTCAACCCAAGAGTTGTCTTTTAGTGCCATTTGCACATTTTTCGGCTCTACTTGCGAGATGAAACATGAGTAGAGGCAATTATGAAAGGCCTCGGAGTCATTGATCATCGACAACAACACTGTGTTGTTATTCAAACTACTCCTAGTCCTCACACCAGCATTAGGATTTCCTATGATACTCTCAATAGGATGATTTTTATTAATCCTAGATGTCTCTATCTCGTACCGACTTCAGACTCCACATTTTTTTCCTCATGGACACAGTCTTCAGAGTTAGAATTTGTTGTCTGATTTTCGACTGTAGGCATTTCAGAATCATTTTGTTCTGGAGATCTATCTTCAGTTGATGTAGGCTCGGATGTTGATGGAACGGCAGTCCTCGGAAAGCTTTGACCCTCGTCATTCAAGTTTAATGACGACAAGTCTTGTTCGATTGTACCTGCATTTCCATCCAAAGGAATGTGAAATGATTCAAACAATTTTTCATAATCAAATATCCATTCCGGACCTGTTTGGGGTTCATGTGTATAACTTGTGACTTCAATGTTATACACAATCTCTACTGTACCATTTGATTTATTAAAAACCCTTTTATTTGGTGAACTAGGCACATAACCTAGGAAATAACCTTCGTCAACCTTTTCACCAAATTTTGGTTGATGTTTCGTTTTCATTAAAGTACATGGTACCCCAAAAGGTTCGAAGCCAGTTAAATTTGGTTGCCTTTTATTCAAAACTTCATAACAGGTTTTGTTCAATGATTTGACTGTAAGGACCCGGTTTAAAACATGGCACGTGGTATTCACTGCCCCCCCCCCTAAAACATGGTAGGAAGCTTTGAATCCGAAAGCATGGTCCTTGCTGCCTCAATCAATGTCCTGTTTTTCCGTTCGGCAACCCCATTTTGCTGTGGCTCATAAGGTGCACTAAATTGATGCACTATGCACTTTAATAGGCAATATACACAAAGAACAGTGTTTTTAAATTCTGTTCCGTTATCACTTCTAATTCGTTTAACCCTCGTTCCGTAAGAGTTTTCTACTTGGTCTAAGAACCCGATGAGCTTGGCAGCCGTCTCGTCCTTTGTACCTAAAAAGAAAAACCAAGAAAAACGTGAGCAATCGTCAGTATTAACCAAACAGTACCAACTACCACCTATACTCCTTTTGTTGATTGGTCCGAAGAGGTCCATATGCAACAAATCGAACGTGGCAGCGATTGAGTTCTGAGTCTTGGACTTGTGTGCTTTCTTGTGTTGTTTTCCCTTCTTGAACCGTAGACACTTATCCTCGAACTGAAAACTCTTCATAGGAACACCTTGCACCAATCCATTTTTCGTAATGTAGTTCACTTTCTCAGGTGCAAGTGTGCCATGCGTCTGTGCCATAAAACCGACTCAGTCTCTGAAGCTTTAGATAACAGATAGATTGGTCCCATAGAATATTTTGGCTTGTTCATGTCGAGCATGTACAGGTCATTCTTCCTTGGAGCCCTCATCAGTATCCACTCTTCAGGTATTTTGAAACCCGGTTTCAGCACTAACGCCTCAGTATTAGTGAAAAGTACTGAGTTCTTCTTATCACAAATTTGAGATACACTAATGAGATTGTGAACCAGTTTATCAACATGATAAACTTGATCCAATTTGATAGTCCTATTGGTGACCACTCCAGTACCAGTGATATTCCCTCCTTTATTGCCAGCGAATGATACCAAGCCCCAATTCCCTCCCTTGAAGTCTGCGAGTAGACTTCTTTCCCCTGTCATGTGCCTGGAGCAACCACTGTCGACGAACCATTTGTTGTTTGGACATGTAGTTATCTCCTGCACATGAAAGAAAATAGGTTAGTTATCACGGGGAACCCAAGCCATAACTGACTTGGTAATACCATTCTCGTCCACAAACCTAAACTCTTTCAAATACCCATCTCCCCGCTCATGTGACTTGGGTTTTTGAATTGGAGTCTGTTGTGTTGCAGAGTGATTTACGTTCACTCTCGGCCTTTGAATAGGCATTTGCTGTGGAGCTCTTGAATAATTTTGATTATAATTAATTTCCGACTGATATCCCTGAGCTCTACCTGGTGTTTGATGTCTTACAGGGGTATGTGACCTAACCGGAGTGTAAGCTCTTCTAGGTGTGGTACTCCTATAATTCTGTTGCGGTCCTGACCTAGATTGATTAATGACTCGATTTGGTGAATTAGTGCTAATCACTTCTTGCGGTCGACCTGACACAGGCATTTGTTTCACAGCAGATTTTGGTGCGGCTTGCACAATTTTCTTGGTATGTTGAGAACTACTAGTGGTCGCCACACTTGGTGAAGGCTTATGTTGTTCCGGCTTTCCAAGTTAGGTGTATTATCTATTTTCCTATGTGGACAGCTAGACGCAACATGCCCTCTTTCGTGACATCTAAAGCAAGACATTTTGTCAATTGACTTTTTATGAGTGCCCTTCGACTTAGGTGTCTCACTAGTGTCTGGTTCTTTGGTTTCAACTATAGCGACTGGTACATCCTCCTAATCATTAAAGTCAATTCTGTATTGTCATAGAGGTTTATCACTAGAGGATGACACAAATTTAACCTTCTTAATCTTGATGTTATTAGCAGTCACCTTAGTTTCATTTTCCTTAGCAATTTCAGACACTGGTTCCGGTATTTCCTCTGATTCAACTGATTAATCAGTTTTCTCCTGAGGTTGAGGTACATAATTATCATTGAAAGGTGGAGGACTCTCATGATACCTTAGACCTACAGGTTTCTTAGACTAACGCTGTGCATCTAAGATTTTCCCTAGGTTAAGAGATGAGTTCCTAAACTTTTCAAGTTTACTGTTGACCTCAGCTACCTTTACCTTAGACTCAGCTAGCTCTACTTCTTTGGATTTAAGCTCCTTGGTTAATGCCTCAACATGTTCATACATTAGTTCTAACCTAACGTCATTGGCCAATCAAGCCACTCTTCACATAAGAGGCTTGTGTTATATCTTGGGCGTATCCCATTTGCAAAAACGCCGCTTGCCTTATATGAACTTGAAAATCTATAGGCCCCGCCTCCTAGTCCTCTGTGCCTAGCTGTAGGATTTGCCGTAACATATCTGCTGAAACTATAGGCTGTCCCCCAACTCTTGTACGTAGGACTGTAGGCATCACTGAGCAATCAACTGAAGATGCTCCCAAAACTGACGTACATACGGCAAAGCGATCTGCAAATTATGGGTCAGAGCATATGCGACCCGCGATTGCTTCAAAAATTCGACCATGTGACGGTACGGTTGAGCTTCAGGCAACTCTCTATCCAGCAACATAACCATGTTATGTTTATTATAGAAAGCCCGATCACCCATATCTGCAAATAGAGACAACAACCATTATTAGTAATGAAAAATAAAATGAAACTTGTTTATTTCGAATTTGTATAATTTCGAACTTACATAAGTTCTAAATCCAACATATTCAAATTTATATAAGTTTGAATTTATTTTAATAACATTCGAATTTAAACAAATTCGAGGATTATGTTCGAACTTGACTGACTTCGAACTTGTAGATATTTTAACAAGTACGAACTTTCTGACAAGTTCGAACATGATGAACATGTTTGAAGTCGGTCATTTTCAAACAAAAATCCAAGATTTTAACCCCATTTGACCAAAAAATTAGTATAATCTAGTCCTATTGGGTTCTAATCGAAATTATATGTGTTTTATTTGAATTTTCACCAGTTAAAACTTGTGATTTTGAACCACATAGTTAAACCAAAAAACCATCAAATAAACTCGATTTTTTGCCATTAAAAATTCCTAAACTACCCAAACTTGTATAACAATGATTATTATACCTAAGTATGTGATTAGGTTCGAGAAAAGTGAGCAAAACTTCGAGAAATAGGAGCAAAGTCGAATGCGACAAGTTCGAATGAACAAGTTCGAAATCGCCAGACAAGTTCGAATGAATAAAATCGAAGGTTGGTGCCTTAAATGACGTACTGTTAACCTACTTATACCAACTACCTTCGAACTTGCCATATGTTCGAATTTTCTGACAAATTCGAAGTTTAGTAAATTCGAACTTAATTGAAAATTTTGAAAATTCTTGAATAAAATTCAACCTTTTCAAGTTTGTCGTGTAACGGAATTTTACAGAGCTTGCAAAATAATTCACACCAACCGATAGATTTTCACAGATAATTTGTTTATACAACCAATCATGCATCCTAGGAACTTTGACCTTTTTCCTACATAGAAAAAATAAAATAAAATAAAATAAAATAATGCAAAATTTGAAATAAAATTTAAACTTAAGCTACTCAAAACTACTTTTTTAAAAAAATTTACAACCTAAACTAACAGAATATTTTTGCGAGAAAGTCAAAGAAGGTTCAATCAGATAGCGAGTCAATCGCACCTTCAGTATTTTACTTTCACACTTAGGAATTTTTGATTCCTTTGATTGTTTGTCGTGATATACATTCCAAGGCGATTGTCGGTATTATTTTCCCTTTAAACATGTTACACTTTGGAATATCCCTTGGCATTTTTATTTATCAAGAAACTATCTTACGTGTCCCATACTTAGACATTCTTCTATGATCAAGGCATACACACAATGATTATAACTTTTCGGTATTGCAAATTTTCTTTAAAAGGCAAACGTCGGACACAGTTCTGTATTTACATACAACAGAGTGTCTTAGTTTGTCTTAAAGTTTTATTTAAAGCTAGCAAGACAGCGGTGACAGGTATGTACTTACGTACAACAAAGCGACTTATCTTGCTAACTCGAGTCAAACCAGAGGTAACAGGTCTATACTTATGTACAACAAAGTGACTTGTTTTAACTCTCTCCTTACTATCAAAATTTTTCTTTTCGTTTCTTATCTTTAAGATGTATTTGATGTGGCTATACATCCCCCAGAATATATGCATACCTCATTTAGAATCATTGTCTGTATGTCTCTAACATAGGATTTAAGACCATTTGGTCATACGTCTAAGTTAGTTACACATATGACTTTTTCTAGAATATTTTATTTGCTTTTGAGATTCCCTTTGTGTATGATGCCTACCAACATATCGAAAAAGAAAATGTATGTCACTTAGAGTTTAAGGTGCATTATGTGTGAAAGCTTAACAGTTCGAGATTGTATTGACTGTGCTAATTTTCGTCACTTTGAACCTATGTATCTAAGACTTAACTCTATTTTCGAATATTCTCTTTTTTTGAAACTATTTATGGTTTTCTCACTTTTTTTTTCTTTTTTTTTTCATATTTTAATATAAGCTGAAAAACTAACCTACTAACTTACTATAAAAGGAAATAAATCCTAATTAACCAATGACTCACTATAAAAGAAAGAAAATCTACTAAGGTCAAGTTACTCTGGATTACGCATACCGTTCAATTGAACTAACAACTCAAAGCGTGACTTATCAAAAGTTTTAGTGAATAAATCAACATTGTTATCTTCCGTTGCCACTTTTACCACTTTTATTAAGTTCTTTTCAGCACAATCATGTAAAAATGATGTCTTATGTCTATGTGCTTTGTTTACTGTGTTTAACTGGATTATTAGTTATAGCAATAGTAGATTGGTTATCTATCCTAATGGGAGTATGAGTGTAAGTCAAACCGTAGTCTCGCAATTGTTGTTGTATCCACAAAACCTGTGAACAGCAACTACCAGCAGCTACATATTCAGCCTCGCACGTTGACACGGCTACCGAAGTCTGTTTCTTGCATTGCTAGGATACGAGCCTCCCTCCAAGGAACTGACAACCTCCAGTTGTTGACTTCCGATTCAATCTGCAACCTCCATAATCTGAATCCGTGAATGCTTCCAATTCCAGATCACCATCAGCATGATACCAAAGTCTCAGCTTCGGTTTCGACTTGAGGTATCTCAGAATCCGCTTCACAGCTTTCATATGCATTTCTTTCGGATTGGCTTGAAACCTAGCACAAATAAACACAGCAAACATAATGTCAGGTTTAGAAGCAGTTAAATACATGAGTGACCCGATCATGGCCCGATATAGAGTCGGATCCACATCAGTATCACTTTCTGTACCCCGTCCTAAAACGATCTAGAATATCGTAGACATACTTCGTCTGATGGATAAACATACCCTCCTTCCTCTGTTCAACATGCAAACCTAGAAAGAAGTTCAACTCCTCCATAGCACTCATCTCGAACTTTGACTTCATTACCTTCTCGAAATCTTTGCACATCTGCTCGTCTGATGACCCGAAATTGATGTCATCCACGTACACTTGTACCAAGATAAACTTTTGACCCATCCTCTTCACAAACAATGTACTATCAATTCTCCCTTTTTCAAACCCGTTATCCAAAAGATGAGTTGATAGGATCTCATACCATGCCGTGGGTGCCTGATGCAATCCACATAGAGCCTTATCAAGACGATACACTCTGTCTGGATACTTTGGATCTGTAAACCCAGGCGGTTGTTCAACGTATACCAGCTCCTTCACCTTTCCATACAGAAAGGCACTCTTTACATCAAGTTGATAGACTTTGAGTCCAATAAAGGATGCAAAGGCCAAAAACAAACGGATTGCTTCAAGCGTTGCCACTGGCGCAAACACCTCGTTGTAATGAAATCCCTCTTCTTGGTTGAACCCCTTTACGACAAGCCTTGCCCTGTTGCGAGTTACAATAACCCGATCATCTCTCTTGCACTTAAAAACCCACTTGGTTCCTATTGTAACTTCTCATCGAGGTAACAGCACTAACTCCCATACTTCAAGCATTCTGAATTGTGACAGTTCTTCTTGCATTGCTTCATTTGCACATTCTTCGGCTCTACTTGTGAGATAAAACACGAATAAATGCAAGTATGAAAAGCCTCGGAGTCATTAATCATCGATAACAACACTGTGTTTTTATTCAAACTACTCCTAGTTCTCACACCAGCATTCGGATTTCCTATGATGCTCTCAACCGAATGATCCTTATTTGTTCTAGATGTTTCAATCTCATCGACCCTAAGATTATTTCCTAAGTTTGATCATATTTCACATAACGGGGGAACGACTTCAGACGGTACATTTTCTTCCTCATGATCTCTGTCTTCGGAATTTGAAGCACTAGTCTGATTCTCGTTTGTAGGTAACTCAGGTTCATTCTCTGATGGAGATATGTCTTCTTTCGCTTTAGGCTCAGAAGTTGATGGAATGCTCGTCTTTGGAAAAACGTGACCGTCGTCATTCAGATTTAATGACGATAAGTCATGCTCAATTGTACCAACATTTTCATCCAAAGGAATGTTAAATGACTCAAACAATTTGTCGTAATCAAATATCCATTCCGGACCAGTTTGGGGTTCATATGTATAAATTGTTACATCAATGTTATACACAATTTATACCGTACCACTTGTTTTGTTAAACACCCTTTTGTTTAGTGAATTAGGCACATAACCTAGGAAATAACCTTCGTTAGCCTTTTCACCAAACTTAGGTTGATGTTTTGTTCTCATTAAAGTACACGGTACCCCAAACAGTTCGAAGCCAGTTAAATTTGGTGGTCTTTTATTCAGAACTTCATAACAGGTTTTGTTCAATGATTTGACAGTAAGGACCCGATTTAAAATATGACAAGCGGTATTCACTGCCTCCCCCCAAAACATGGTAGGAAGCTTTGAATCTGAGATCATAGTCCTTGCTGCCTCAATCAACGTCCTGTTCTTCCGTAATGCCACCCCATTTTGTTGTGGCTCATATGGTGCACTAAATTGATGCACTATGCCTTTGGATAGACAATATACACCAATTACTGTGTTTTTAAACTCTGTTTCATTATCACTCCTGATACGTTTTACCCTCGTCCCATAGGAGTTTTCGACTTGGTCTAAGAACCCAATCAACTTTGCAGTTGTCTCGTCCTTCGTACCTAAAAAGAAAACCCATGAAAATCATGAGTAAGCATCAGTGCTAACTAAACAGAACCAACTAAAACCTATACTCCTTTTTTTGATAGGTCCGAATAGGTCCATATGCAACAAATCGAAAGTGGAAGATATAGAATTCTGTGTGACTTCTTGTGTTGTGGTAATACCGTTCTCATCCACATACTTGAATTCTTTCAAACCCCATGTATCCTTTCACGGTGACTTGATGTTTGATTGAGAACGTTTGTGGTGTAGAGTGATTTAAATTTACTCTTGGCCTCTGGGTAGGCATTTGTTGTTGAGCCCTTGAATAATTTCTATTATATGACATTTCAGATTGGTATCCCTGGGCTCTACCTGGTGTCTGATGTCTTACAGGAGTGTGAGACCTAACATGAGTGTAAGCTCTCCTAGGTGTTGTACTCCTATAAACTTCTTGGGGTCCTGACCTAGATTGATTAGGGACTCTATTCGGCGAATTAGTCCTAACCACTTCATTTGGTCTAACCGACACAGGTACATGTCTATCAGAAGTCTTTGGTGTAGCATTCACAATCTTTTCAGTGTTTTGAGAACTACTTGTGCTAGCTACACTTGATGAGGGTTTATGTTGTTCAGGTTTTCCAACAGTAGGTATAGATTCTACCTTCTTATATGGACAACTAGACCCAACATGTCCCCTTTCATGACATCTAAGGCAAGACATTTTATCAATTAACTTCTTATGAGTGCCCCTTGACTTTGGTGTCTCACTAGAGTCAGTTTCTTTCTTCTCAACTACGGTGACTATGTCGTCTTTCTGATTATTAAAGTCAGGTCTAGCTTCTCCTGAAATTTTATCACTAGAAGACTGAACAAATTTGTCTTTCTTAATCGTGGCATTATTATTAGTCACCTTAGTTGCTTTATCCTTATCAGATTGATATACAGTTTCAGTTGCTACCTCTGACGCAACTGGTTTCTCAGTTTTATCCTGAGGCTGAGGCACATAGTTATTGTTAAAAGGTGGAGGACTCTCTTTATAACCTAATCCTAATGGTTTCTTAGACTGACGCTGTGCATCTAAGATTTTCCCTAGATTCAGTGGAGAGTTCCTAAACTTTTCTAACTTACTATTTACCTCTGCAATCTTAACCTTTGCTTCTGCTAGCTCTACCTCTTGAATAGTTACTTCTTTGGTTAAAGCCTCAACATGCTCATACATCAGTTCTTTCCTGACACACTGCTCACTTAGTTTCTCTTTTAGAACTATTACATCTTGAGCGTCTGCTTTCAGTTTATTCCTAACACATAAATCACGGAATGTAGAAAAGTTCAGAATTACTTTTGTATGATCAGATTCCATGTTAGCCATCTGCACGGCAAACTCTAGAACGGTCTGATTATCTGACTTCTCCACCAACACAGGACTTGTATCATTCTGTTCTATGTCCTCTGTTACTTCCTATGCTTTGACATCCCCAGTCTCTGTCATTTCAGCCATAAAGGCTCTAGCATTAGACTCTGGATGTGTACTCCAATCATATGTCCCATCAAGTTGTCTGTCTGATGATACGTTGGTTAACAGACGAACAATGTTCGCTTGATTACCCGAACTCGCAGATTGATACTTTCCTGAGATTGATTAAGAGTTCCAACCTTGGGTCGCTGACACTCTCGATCAAAGTGTCCCTAATCCCTGGCGTTATAACACTTACTTGGATTTGCCGAACCCAATTTTATTGTTGCTAACGTTCAGATTTCTGCCTGTTCTTTTTATGAATCTCTTGACCCTCTGAGTCACCATGGCCAGTTGCCATTGAAGATCCATTTCTTCCAGATCATCAGGATCCACCTGATCATAGTCTTCTTCCCATAACGCATGATCTTTGATTATTACTTGAACACAATTTTCGTATGCTGCAACAAATAAAGCCAAAAGATTCAGATGAGATTCGGCTGATTGTGCACTCATAGGCCTCTTTGTGTACTGTTGAGAAGTAGATGTTGATTGAGTCGGTTTATCTTCCAGTTTAGAATACCCTAAGAAGTTCCGACTGCTTGTGTCTTCTACGTCCAATGGAATAGACGCTTCGCCTGTGTAGAATGTTGTAGCTATTTTCAGTTCACTCGCGACCGAAGGTTTTGACTTTCCAAAATACATGTCTGGATCTCGACCTGATCATATTCCCTTTCCTTCCGAGTAACTGAAAGTTATAAGCCCTCAGCGTACCAATGACTCCTCAAGCTGAAGAGTTTCATATTTTTTCTTCATCAGCTTTTATGAGCGCTACGTACATTTTCCCATTTTGCTGGTAAAGCATCAAGAAGTTCTCAATCTTTTCAAGTTGACGATATTCGATCGACACGTGATTATCCAACTCTGTCAATAAGTGGATAGAACCTT